>ML402786.1:78133-175675 GCA_005239525.1 Nicotiana knightiana
TGGGAGGCATGAGTGACAGTGAGGTTGCCCGAGGGGCTGATACTGAGTGGCTGTGAGGTATGCTGAATGATGTTCTGCCCGAGAGGCGATTGATGATTTATGTTTTTCCTGAGGGGCCATTTATGACTTATTTCATTTTACACTAAATTCTTCAGGTATTTTTATTTTTGAAATTGTTGGAAAACACATTTTTCAAAGGATTTTACTGAAGTTGGATTTTAAGGCATGTTGATTTCATACATATATATGTATATATTGTTGAAAAGAAAGGTTGTGCATATTGTGAACTGATGATTTAATTTTTATGTGTTTATTGCTGCTTAGACTTGATTTATTTTTATTACTACTGAGTTGGCGTACTCACATTACTCCCTGCACCCCTGTGTGCAGATACAGGTGTTGATACCGAGCGTTAGCCATCTATTCCGTGCGGAACCGGAGTTCGGGACATAGAGGTAGCTGTTCAGCGTTCGCAGCATCTCTGTTTTCCCTTCTTACATTGTACCTAGTTATTCGAACGGAGGTTTTGTATTATAATAGTAGACTTTTTAGTATATTTATTAGATGCTCATGACATGTTGACTCCGGATTTTGGGGATGGTTTAGACTTTTTAACTGTTTATTTTGCCTAATGGATTCAGTAATTCTATATACGTTATGAAATGTTGAAAATGGTTGGGATTTTGGAAAGAAACTGAAATTATATGATTGTTGGCTAGCCTAGTTCCATGATAGGCGCCATTACGCCCGGTTTAGGGTTTGGGGTCGTAACACTGATGCTGATGGATTACTACTTCTACATAACGACGCACTAATAATATCCCTACTTATACATGACACTAACGTGAAAAGAGTATTGATTGATCCAGGTAGCTCGGTCAATATCATTATGCTGAGGGTTGTGGAAGAGATGTTAATGGGGGACCGCGTAATTCCAAAAGCATGTTCCTTGTCCGGATTCGACAACTTTACTGTCATAACAAAAGGAGAAATTGAGCTTAATACCTACGTAGAAGGCGTTGTCAAGGAAACAAAATTTCAAGTTATAGATACAGATATGGCTTATAATGTAATCATGGGGAGACCATGGATCCATGACATGGATGCAATACCATCTACTTTGCATCAGGTAATCAAATTACCTTCCAAATGGGGAATCCAGCAGATTCGAGGTGATCAACAGACTTCAAGAAACATCAACTCAGTGATGCATTCCAATAAAAAAAAATAGTGGAAGAATCAAAATACAAGGGAGCAACTCGAACATACACGGAAGAAAACGATAAAGACACGGTGAATCAAATCACCACGGATGTCGCATCAAGACATACATACATGGATTCCAGAACTGATGTTATTCAAGAACCAAAAGAGAATGACAATATCAAGACAACGACTGAGGAGCTCGAAGTTGTTCCACTGTTCGAGCTTAAGCTTGAGCAAAAAATTCACATAGGAGCAAGGCTAAGCCCGACCAAAAGAGGTAAGTTAATTGAATATTTAAAAGTTAACGCATACTGTTTTGCTTGGTCCCATTCAGATATGACAAGTATATCCCCAGAAGTGATGACTCATAAACTAAATGAAGACCCATCCTTCGTACCTATCAAGCAAAAAAGAAACTGGGATCATTCAAGAATTAAGTGATCGATGAAGAGGTACAGAAACTCTTAAAGATCGGTTCAATATGTGAGATAAAATATCCTAATTGGTTAGCTAATACCGTAGTGGTACCTAAAAAGAATGCTAAACGGAGAGTATGCGTAGATTATACGGATTTGAATAAATCATGCCCAAAAGACTCATTTCGATTATCGCACATAGATCAAATGATTGATGCCACTGCATGTCATGAATTATTAAGCTTTCTAGATGTATATACAATCAGATAAAAATGGACCCCTCAGACGAGGAAAAAACCTCCTTTATTATGAACTGGGGGGCTTATTGTTACAAAGTCATGCCTTTTGGCTTGAAAAATGCTGAAGCCACGTATCAAAGGCTAGTGACAAAGATGTTGCAGGAACATCTGAGGAAACAATAGAGGTGTACATTGATGACATGTTGGTAAATTCAACGCAGGCAGAAGATCATTTCAAACCTCTCTCAACTACTTTCGAGAACCTCTGTAGGTATAACATGAAATTAAATCCAAAAAAATGCATCTTTGGCGTCGAATCAGGTCAATTTTTAGGGTTTCTCGTATCAAATAGAGGCGTTGAAGTAAATTCTGCTCAAATTAAAACTATTGAATAAATACCTGATATACTCACGAGCAAAAAAGAAGTTCAAAGATTAACAGGTAGGATTGCAGCTTTAGGAAGATTCATCTCCAGATATTCAGAGAAGAGTTTTAAATTCTTCTCAGTAATAAAGAAACAGAATCAGTTTGAATGGACTGAAGAATGTCAATAAGCTCTTAAAGACTTGAAGTCTTATCTATCAAATCCCCCACTGCTGTCTAAACCAAAGGAAGGGGAAAGGTTATACATTTATCTTGATGTTGTAGAAATAGCCGTAAGTGCAGTCCTGGTAAGGGAGGACAAAGGTAAGCAATCTCCTATCTACTGTGCAAGTAAGTCCTTACTAGATGTTGAAACTAGATATCCTTATCTAGAAAAATTAGCCTTGGCTCTAATCATGGCAGCTAGAAAGTTAAGACCGTACTTTCAATATCACCCAATTACTGTGGTAACTTTGTATCCTTTGAGAAATATTTTGCATAATCAAGAACTGTCAGGTAGAATGGCTAAATGGGCAATAGAACTAAGCGAATAAGAAATAGTCTATCAACCTAGGACTGCAATAAAGTCTCAGGTTTTAGACGATTTTTGTCGTAGATTTTAGCACTAGTATAATTCCTGAAGTAGAAAAAGAATTACAAATCTTTACCTGAGCTAATCCAGGAATATGGACTCTATTCAACGATGGCTCTTCTAATATTAAAGGAGCCGGGATGTGAATTGTTTTGATACCACCTTCGGGTGAAAAGATAAGGCAAGTTATTAAATGCTATCCCGTCACTAACAATGAAGCAGAGTATGAAGTTGTCATTGCAGGACTCGAATTAGCAAGAAAACTCTCAATTGAGCAGATCGTGATCAAAAGTGACTCTCAACTAGAGGTGAACCAGATGCAGGGGACTTATACTGCTGGACAGACTCGAATGCAATACTATCTGGAAAAGGCACGAGACCTAGTGAGGCAATTCTAGTCATGGAAGATTATGCAAGTACCTAGAGAGGAAAATGCAGAAGCGAATGTGTTAGCTAATCTTGCAGCAGTTATCGATGTAACGAATAAAGACAATGCTATTGTGGTACACTTATTTCATTCTGCAATTGACCAGGACAAGAATGAGGTAACATTTAATAATCTAACCTGGGATTGGAGAAACGAAATTGTAATTTTTTTCCAGAATGGTATCGTGCCTGAAGATAAGAAAGAAGCTCAAGCACTTCGCCGAAAAGATGCACGATACTGCCTAGTTCGTGACACTCAGTATCGCAAAATGTTTGGAGGTCACCTAGAAAGGTGACTTGGACCAAACCAAACTGAGTACGTGATGAAAGAAGTACACGAAGGACATTATGGGAACCACACAGGTGCAAGGTCCTTAGTCAAAACCCTAATCAGACTAGGGTACTATTGGCCTAAGATGGAAGAAGACAATGAAGATTTCCTAGCTAAATTCGATAAATGTCAGCGATATGCTAACAATATGCATCGGCCCGCAGAATTACAACACCCTGTCGTATCACCTTGGCCATTTAAGAAATGGCGAATGGATATAGTAGGACCTCTACCCCCAGCCAGAGGAAAGGTACGATTTTTACTTGTATTAACAGATTATTTCTCAAAATGGGTGGAGGTAGATGCTTTTAAACAGGTGCGAGAAAAAGAAGTGAAAAGCTTCATATGGCGAAACATCATATGTCGTTTTGGTGTACCAAAGGAAATTGTATGTGACAATGGCCCACAATTCATAGGCTCACAAATCACAGAATTCTTCCAAAGCTGGCAAATCAATCAAATCACTTCTTCACTATATCATCCCGTGGATAACGAGAAAGTTGAGCCAACAAATAAAATCATTGTTAACAATCTGAAGAAACGATTGGAAAAAGCTAAGGGAAATTGTCTTAAAGAACTACTAGCAGTATTATAGGCTTATAGAACTACTGCAAAAACAGCCACGGGAGAAACCCCATTCGCGCTTGTTTACAGCTCAGAAGCTCTAATACCAGTGGAAATTGGCGAACCGAGCATGAGATTCACAACAACAAAGGAAGAAACAAACAATGATGAGTTGAGAACAAATCTGGATTTACTCAAGCAAAGGAGAGAAGTTGCTTTAATACGCATGGCAGCTCAAAAGCAAATCATAGAGCGATATTACAAAAGAAAAGCTCACCTCAGATATTTCAAAATTGGGACTTTGTCCTTAAGAAAGTTTTTCAATCAACAAAGGAGGTTGGATCAGGAAAAAAAAGAACCCTACAAAGTGCGTGGTATTGCTGGAAAAGGGGCTTATGAGCTGGAAACCATGGATGGCAGAATTTTACCAGCAAGTTGGAATGATGTTCACTTGAAGAAATATTACTTCTAAGGAAAAGGAATACCCACGGTCAGGTATCATTAAGTTCAATTTTATTTAGTACAGTTAAAATTATACTAACCATTTTTTATGATAGGCAAAAAGCTAACCCATAACCAGATGATGATATTAGACCAGAATAGACACGAGGAAAAAATTGAATTCCCGGTCTAGGGTTACAACTTTCTGATGGACGTTTCAAAGGGTTAAGCAGTCATCATCTAAACTATATACCTTTGAGTCCCGTATGTTTTTCCTTTTCAGGAAAAGGACCACAAGAAAGGAATAGTCAAGTGTTCGATATTTCATTCTTCAAAGCTAAAACACTTGGGGGACTATACAGTATGGAAGAGGCAAAGAAGACTATCAAAAGAGTCAAAGTTCAATCCTGAAGATCCATTTTCCCAACAAGTCAAAAGTTATGAGCAGAATCAAAGAGCCAAAGACAAAAACACAAAGCCTGATTCAGAAAACTACAAAGAACATACTTGTGAATGTAAATTAATGTTTAGGTTAAAGGCATAATTTAGTTACGGGTAGAAATTCATACCCCCGTGTTTATTCAAAACCTGTTGTAACAGAAAAAAGTTACGAAAGAGTCATAGACGATGCTCAAACACATGTAAAATGTTACGAAAGTTCGAATAATATAAAGACTTTCCGCAAAACATTATTTGGAAAAAATATGTGAATTCCTATCTCTCTTTTGTATGTTTACACCATTATGAAGTTGAGACGTCTTCTTTATTAAGCGTCGTTCAAAAAATGGCCCTCTTTTATAAATCGTGCTTATTTCACAAAGACACGAAATATTGAAGCATTTTTAATACAAAATTAAATACAAAGGGGTAAAACAAAAACCTGAACGTAAAGCATGCAAACACTTAAGAGTAAAACGAAAACTCGAAAAACACAAGTCATGCTAAGAAATGTAAATATTAATATTATATAATGGTAAAAACTAAGTATTAACTTAGTTTAAACCAAATTTGTTCATACAAAGTTGCCCCTAAGTTTTCATTGGGGACTTACTAAACCAAACTTCAACCCCAAATGGGACCGGGGGTAACCACCAATTGTTCCAAAATAAAAAAAAGGGGTTGATAAACACTTTCACTAGACACTGGGGGATTATCTTTACCAGCAGGAGGAGCGGCTTGAGATGGCGAGGCTTGGGCAACAGTTTCATCAGGCACGATCTCATCACCCATTGGAACTTCAACTTCAGGTGATGAAAATTTTTTACTTTGCCGAGACTTTGCAATCGTCACCTCGATTTTGGCAATTTGAGCTTCTAAGTCAAAATTTTCTTGGCCTATTTCCGTCAATGTGTCAAGTCGGGCATTCAAATAAGCCAACTCAGCTCAAACAGTTTCCTTATCCTCAAGAGCCTCGTAATCTTTCTCCCATTATTCAATATCGACTCTCAGCTCATCTCTTTCAACCACGACAACATCATAAGAAGCCTACAAAGGGACAAGAGATATTTCCAGAAATTGAATCTTGTTTGAAGATTCATAGAGGTCCTCTTGGGTCTGAGTAAATGATTGCACAAGTTCACCAGCATAAGCCTCCTTCTGCTCCAACAAAGCCTTCAAGCTTCTTATCTCTTCAGTAGCATGGGAAAGTTGCTCCGCAAAGGAAGACTCCAGGATGTTCTTATCCTTGCCTGCTTGACTTGATGAAGCCTTCTTGATGTACAATTTCTCGGATTTGCTGCTCCAAGGTACACTTCTCCTCCTCTACTGCCTCCATATCAAGCTGAAGACTCTCGAATTGCTCCTTCCAGTTATCAGCCTCGGTATGATAGTTATTCGCTAATTGCTCCGTATGAACGATCCTTTCATCAATTATGTACCAATAAGATTGATCTGCACAAAAGGAGAAGTTAGATACGGTAAAGGATATAAAAAAAAGGGACCGATATAAAGGATACCTTTAAGGACGAGTGTACAATCTCGTTCATCCAAGTTAAGGAGTTATGACTTTCCAACTTAGACTTCTCAACCGGGCCTATCAGAGGCTTCAACCACACATCCGCCTAGCCTGATTTCTTTAAGAGTCTACCTCCCATAGGAACCTCTATCATAATTTTCTTCATCTCCCCACTACTAGAAGATCCTACTTCGACAATAGAAGGCACAGAAGTTGGGGCAGATGAAGGATCCACAGATGGAATAGGCAGGGGAGCAGAAACAGCAACAGGTGCGGCAGACGAAAGTTCCACTGGAGCAGATGGAGGAAAAATAGCAAGAGGTACCTCATCTGACACTGTGCCAAAGCCTTGGTGGAATAATTGTTCAATTGATTCATTGGCAGAGAAAGGAGTTGCATCTTCAGGAGCGGAATGCTCTGACTCAGCACGGAAGGTGGATCAGTAACTGGAACAGATTCGTCATCAGACATGACCTTTCTTCTCCGTGACCTCTGAATCAGCGAACATTCCTCCTGCTCTTCCTCATCTTCCAAGGTCCGAGACCCACTTGCTTTCCTTTTTTATGAAGAGGAGTTCACAATAATTTCTTGGGCCTTGGCCAAATAAAGTTTCAAAGAAGATACAACAGCAACAGAGACCCCACGAGCGGGGAACCCTAACAAATAAAAGGGATTAGAGAAGCTTAAAAGGAGAAAGAAAGGAAATATTAAAAAAAACCTACCATGGGTTTTCACTTTCCAACCAGACCTCGCCGAGAGGTACTTCCAAGAACGTTCTTCCATTGGAGCGATCAACAACATTTTTTCTACCCAACCACGAAAATCGGAGACCTACTCAACGGTGCCATGGTTGCTGCAAAAAGAAAAAACAACAGTCACGGTACTGAAGATTTTTTTAAAAAAAAAATAAAGAAAGTGATCAAAACTGTACTCACGTGCAAAGTTCCACTTCTCAGGGAAGGGGAGATTTTCTTCACCTAACAAACCTTTAGTAGGGACATCAAAATATTGGATATACCACCCTCTATCTTTATCATCATCATGTATAACCAAAACTCTTTTACTCCTAGCCGCAAGAGTAAAATCTCCTTGGCAGAACAACATAGGAGAATAGAGATGAATGAGATGATGAAAAGTAAAAGGAACTTAAGCTAAGGTGGTAAAATATCTAAGGCATGCTACTGCCCTCCAAATAAGAGGACCGATCTGTCCCAAGCACACATTAAAAAATCGATAGAATTCTATTATGACAGGGTCGATGGAAGGCTTGAATCCTAAAGTAAAGGGGTAAGTATACACAAAATAATACCCAGTTCTGTAAGAGGTTATTCTCTTATTCTCATTGGGAACTAAGACTGGAAAGTCAGATTTCCAATAACAATCTCTACGCACGAGTGAAATTAAACCCTCAGTGATTTGAGTAGGGTAAAGATCAGCACGATCATGAGATGTCATAGAAGAAAGCTATTTTCTTATGGCCTCACTATCCTTTACAAAAGAAAACTCAGCTGGAACAATTTCATCAACTTTTGGCTCACGAAGTGGTTCATTAGGTTCTCTACTCTTAGAAGAAGATCTAGAAGCTCTAGCCCGAAAAGAAGACGAAGAAACATTAGCCCTAGAAGATGGTGGGGGAGTAATGTTGCAAGGAGAAGAAGAACCCCTAGAAGGTGTAGAAATCAAGCTTCTTAGTCTACCACCCCTCCTACTCCGGATTGGAGCAGAAGAAGGAGATAATTCATCTACAATGATAACCTTCTTGGGTTCTTGATTTGAAGAAGACATATTTACGTGAAAGAGGAATTTACAAGTAATGAAGGAAAGTTAGAAGTTTTTCGTGAAAGCAAAGCCATGAAAAGGGGTATTTATAATCATAGGCAACCGTCAAAAAAATGGAAAAAACACTTATGTGAAAGTCATAATTAGAACTATCACTTCGTGACTGATGCTGCCGCAAAACGCTCCAAAAGGCACTGATGAATTGCAGAATCAATCCGAGAATGCCACGTGGCACGAACATTAAATGAAAGTGACAAGTGACACATACATTCAGAGAAGGATGCGATGGTACAAGTGAAACGGCGGAAAAAATGCCCGCCATAAATGAGTATCTACGTACCAAATATTTAATTGATAAATAAAGGGTAAGTGAGGGGACTATATGTATTGGTAAAATATAGACTTCACACGTGTAATATTTCTGATGACAAGGCAATCTTCGTGGATCAATGAAAACATGACAATTGGTCAGAAGTTTAGAAAGAAGTACGGGACAAAGAGGAACGGAATAGCATACATACGAGACAATTAGATGCGGGAGTTCCATTCTAATTGAGGAGTTGAAGAGACACGGTCAGAATGAACCAAGGCAGAATAAAGGGAAGATTCAAAGATCTTCAATCAATGAGCTAAACATTACATAATCTTCACGCAACAGTTACGATTACCAATTGTAACGTTACATGAATGATATTATTAGTCATTAATGCTCAATCATTAAGAAGAGTAGACGTTATATTAAGAAATCCCCTATAAAAGGGAGTAAAATCTCACTTTTATAGACACGTTCGAACCACTACTCAAATATACTTACTTTTATGTGATCTTATTGTTTTCTTATTTACAAGTCTAATTCTTATTATTCGGTTATCAGAAGCCCGAGTACTTCTTAAAATAGCTTTGAAAAATAATGTAATTCTTTGGTTAAACATTGTGCGCGTGTGGCGAGACAAGGCGAGCATTCATTTTTTTACTATTGCACACGTAGCGAGACAAGGTGGGGTGTGTCAGGGGTTGTTTGTGATACTTGTGTTGGCCTGGGGGCATTCTTTGTTTGTTGTCATTGTGTAATGGTACACTTACTTTGTGAGTTTATTCGTGTGGAAATTGTGAGAAAACAATGTACGCCCCTTTCCTTTCCTTATGCTTATTGGCTATTGAATCATGTTAGGACACTTGCACAAACATACACGTAGTTAAGCACTAATATCGGGTTAAGGATTCCTTGTTGTTGTCGAGTATAGATACTCTTGTTTTACTTACCATATGTGTAGGAATGACCCCCAATAGGCACGTGAGTCGTCCGTGCAGATATTACTTGTAATGAGGGCACAAGATGCCGATGTTAGGCCAGATACTGGGACCCATGAGTAGTGATTTGTCTGAGGTTCGGTACCTCGTTGAGATGACTAAGAACTTGATGTAAAAGTAGTTGAAATTCTTGAGTCATTACTTTTCCTTGTTGTATATTTACGTTCCGGATTTAGTTGTGTTCCATTTACTCTTTCGTGTTATTTTTACGATTTTTCCGTTGTTACTGGTTATTCCTTTCCTTATTGAATTTAGTTATTGTTAGCCATATTGTGAATCCCATATGTAAATATCATAATCCGGTCCTGTATTTATACTTGTTCAGCTCTTAGATCAGTGGTGTTTTGACTAGTCCTCGTCACTACTTCACCGATGTTAATCTTGATACTTATTGGGCACCATCGTGGTGTGCTCATACTACACTTCTGCATATTTTTGTGCAGATTCTAGATTTTGCGTAGCCGGACGATCGATAGTTAGAAGCGCGGTTGCTATTGTGGAGACTCAAGGTAAAACCGCTACAACGTTCGCGGGTTTCAGAATCACCGTCGTATTTTTGTTCATACAATGTTGTACTTATTTCTGAACAGTGGTATTTAGGAGTTATAGTGTAAACTTTTGTAAAGCTCATGACTTGTACTATCGGGTTTTTGGGAATATGTTCATTGTGTAAAGAATTCTTTTCAGAAAATATTAGATTTTATTTATTATTGTTGCTATTCCATAAATGTTAGGCTTACCTAGTCCTTAATACTAGGTGCCATCGCGATACCCAACGGAGAAAAATTTGGGTCGTGACAATGTGCAAGTTCCATAAATATATACTCAAATACGCATTATAACCCTATTTACAACAATTTCCAAGTCCGTTCGAAGAGTCGATAAAAATTACCCTCAGGGCCCACGTGCCCGGATTCCGAAAATTTTCAAAGATTAACTTTACCCACACCCCCACGAACTCAAATATATATAATTTATTTCCAATTCCATTCCCAAATTCGTGGTCAAAATCCAAAATACAAATTTCAAGGTTTTCTACCAAAACCCACAATTTCTACCAATTTCCATGTTTAAATCCTTATATAAATCATGTATTTAACTTATAATAAGTGTAAATCACTTACCTTGTGTTGCTTGCTGAAAATCTCCCTTTGAAGCTCTCCAAAATCTCCCCAACCAAGTGGGAAAATGAGAGAAGAATAGCCAAATCTCTCCCTTTAAACAATCTACCCAGCGACCTTTCGCACC
The DNA here is from genome assembly GCA_005239525.1 of Nicotiana knightiana. Taxonomy (NCBI): domain Eukaryota; kingdom Viridiplantae; phylum Streptophyta; class Magnoliopsida; order Solanales; family Solanaceae; genus Nicotiana; species Nicotiana knightiana. The sequence goes on from ML402786.1 coordinate 89,004, forward strand.
TGCGATCACTTGACCGCTTCTGCAGTTCCGCAGGTGTGGCCACTCTACCACTTCTGCGGTCCTCCTCCGGACCCCTCAGGTCCGCATCTGCGGCCCCCGTCCGCTTCTGCAGCTCCACGTGCGCAGGTATTGTCCTGCTTCTGTGGAACTCGGCCGCATCTGCTGTCCCGGCCTTCTCCAGCCTAAGCCGCTTCCATGAACCTCATGGCCGCTTCTATGGCTCCACACCTGCGGCCCTAACCTCGCAGGTGCATGTAGACCAGAAGACAGCTTGTAACGATCCGGTCGGTCGTTACGTAGAATCTGCATTTATATTTACTGTTATGGGATCGCCGTAGCTTGGTTAAACTATTCTTGATGTGTTAGAGTTGGTAGGCTCGGAATCAGAATAATTATAATGAGAATTTAGTCACTTAGCCTTTAAAAATAGCCTTAGAGTTGGAAAAGTCAACTGAAGAATTGACTTATTGGTAAACGACCTCGGAAGGTAGATTTTATGGCTCAGATAGCTTCGTTAGGTGATTTGGGACTTAGAAGTGTGTTCGGAATATTTTTGTGAGGACCGGTATAGAACTAGGCTTGAGTCGGCGAAAGTTAGTTTATGGTGATTTCCGGTCGGCAATGGAAAGTAGGCTATCGGGGTGGGAATGGAATTCCGGAAGTTGGAATAGGTTCTTAATGTCATTTTGGATATGTCTGCAAAATTTCAGGTCAATCGGATTTGCTTTGGATAGTTCGGCATCGTTGGTGGATTTTAGAAATTTCAAAGTTCTTAGGCTTGAATTTGATGTGATTTTGGTGTTTTGATGTTATTTTTAGTGTTTCGTGAGTGCAACTAAGTTTGAATGATCATATATGATATGTTGGTATATTTGGTTGGGGTCTCGAGGGGCTCGGATTAATTTCGGATGGTTAACGGGAAGTTCGGAGTTAGAAATTTGCAGCAAACGGATGCTGGTGTGAATTCACTGATGTTTCCGCACCTGCGGATGTTTGATCGCAGGTGCGGGCCCGCAGGAGAGGAATGTGTGTCGCAGGTGCGGAGTTAGGCCGTATAATGAAAATTCACAGGTGCAGTTGATTTGACCACATGTGCGGTCCCGCAGGTGCGAGACATGGGCCGCAGGTGCGGAACCCCTAGGCAGAAAGTATAAATTAAAACCCTCCGCGACCATTAGACCTTTTAACACCATTTTTGAACGGGAAAAGAGCTTAGAGGTGATTTTTGAAGAGGGAGAATCAGTTTTCTTTGTTGAGGTAAGTATTTTGGACCTTAAAACTCGATTATAGGTGATTAAGGAACATAATCTCAGTGTTTAATTTATGAAAAATCAATAGAAAAAGGTGGAGTTAGGGCTTTAGATTATGAGACCTTTAGGGGTCGATTTGAGGGGTCAAACGAACTCCGATTTTAGCGTTCTTTATATGTATGGGCTCGTGAGATGATGGAGAACATTTTGGTATAAAATTTGTTGAGTTCCGAGACGCGGGCTCGGGGGTCGGGTTTTGGCTAATTTCGGATTTTGAGCTAAATTTGGTACTTTTCAATTGGAATTCATTCCTTAAGCATAATTTGATGATAAAAAACTGAACTTGGTAGATTTGGAGCACCCAGAGGCCAAATTTAGAGGCAAAGGCACTGCGGAATAGTATTTTAGCTGGTTTTGAGTTAAGTAACGTTTCCAAACTTGGTTCTGAGGGTTCGAAACCCTGAGTTAAATGATTTATGACTATAATTGAGGTGACGCACATGCCAAGTGACGGGTGTGCGGGCGTGCACCGAGTATTTGTGGTCTGGCTTATCCCATGGCACCGCTTAGTGATGATTTCCTGATGATATCTGTTCTTCTGTTAATGTGGTAATTGTGAACCTATTAGAAATCATTTTAAGCGTAAATGCTAGGCTTCACGCCAAAAATGCTGAGACCGGAGTGGTCGTATATTACTGTCTCATTTTGTGATTAATTAATTCCATATACTCAGTCATGTTATAGCATACCACTTCATATCTCAGTCTCAATATTGTTAATTATATGCATACTTATCATTGTGTTGGGCTGATGGAGGCATCTGTGATCCATGTGAGTGAGACTGAAGAGTAATGACTGAGTGAGGCCGAGAGCCTGCTATTGAGACAGTTATGAGATCGAACTGCACACTGCAGCGATATTAAATCATGCCTTTGTTGGCTTGATATGGCGCTTGGGCCACTAGGGCCCCTCCGGAGTCTTTACACCCCCAGTGAGTGCATTGATGTTGAGGGATGGATTTTCCTTGGGCATGGATCGTGTCCGAAGTGGATGTTATGTGAGGGATGGATCGTCCCTAGACATGGATCTTGTCCGAGTGTTGTATTCTGGAGATGAACTTTCTCCGTATGGCTGGATTGGCCTTTTTCCTCAGTACGGAGTGGCTACGGTGACCAATGATTATGTACATTCCGGGATGGACTTTTCCCTAGGTCTGAGAGCCATATACGGTACTGAGTGGACTGCTGTGTGAAGGTTGTGAGCACTATGTGCATATCCACATTGGTTTCATACATATAGTTTACGATGGCATGTAGAATATACTGGCATACTTGGCATAGTTACTCATCCTGGTAAATTGTTGCCATGCCTAAATTCTGTATATTGTTTATTGTAAAATTTTGAGGTTTTGTCTGTCACTACTTCTCAGCCCATAGTTTGTCTTCGTTACTTCTGAGTTGGTGTACTCACGTTACCCCCTGCACCTTGTGTGCAGATCCAGGTACACCGGGACCCGGTAGTGAATCTTGAGCAGCTGTCAGAGTTTTCATTGGAGTTGTCGAGGTAGCAGCTGGCGATCGCGACCTCATCTTCTCTTCCTTATTCCACCTGTTGCACTATTTTTGAGACTATGTTGTCTATTTCTTCATTCTTTATTAATTTTTTATATAGCAGCTCATGACTGAGTGACACCGGATCCGGGGTTGGAGATTTTTATTTTTGTTTCAAATATTGTTTTTAAACTTCAGACTCTTAGTATTATCAATAAATTCGTTTAAAAAATCGCATTTTTACTGGAATTTGAATTTAGCTTGGAAAAAAAGGGGCGGCTTGCCTGGTTCCACGACAGGCGCCATCACGACTCCGAAATCGGGTCGTGACACAGCTGCTTCAGCCTTCTTCAAATTTCAAATTTGATCCGTTAACCACCCGAAATCCAATCGGGGCCTCCGGGACCCCGTCCAATCACACTAACCAGTTCCAAAACATAACGCGGACCTACTCGAGGCCTCAAATCACATCAAACATGCCGAAATCATGAATCGTACCCCAATTCAAGCTTTATGAACATTAGAACTTCGAACTTCTTCATTCGGTGTCGTAACCTATCAAATCATGTCCGATTGGCCTCAAATTTCGCACACAAGCCACATTCGACATTATGGACCTACACCAACTTCCATAATCGGAATCCGACCCCGATATCAGAAGTCCACTTCCGGTCAAACTTCTCAAAAAACTTCAAATTTCTAATTTTCGTTAGATGACCCCAAAATGACCTACAGACCTCCAAACCCATTTCCGGATGTGCTCCCAATATCATAAACACCATATGGAGCTATTTCCAAAATCAGAATCCGAAACGGACATCAATAACATCGAAATGCACTTCAACCCAAATTTATAAAATTCTTCAAAAATGCCAACCTTCCACAATAGGCGCCGAAACGCTCCCGGCCCATCCAAAACCTGATCCGGACATACACCCAAGTCCATAATCATCATACGAACCTGTTGGAACCTTAAATTCCCGATTCTGAGGTCGTTTACTCAAAATCAATCCTTGGTCAGATTCATCCAACTTTAAGCTTCCGAAATGAGAATTCTGTTTCCAAATCCACTCCAAACTTCCCGAATTTCAATTTCGACTACGCTTACAAGTCATAATACCTAAAGTGAAGTTGCTCATGGCCTCAAACCTCCAAACGATATGCTAGAGCTCAAAACAACCGGTTGGGTCGTTACAATAATAGACTAAGTTAAAATTGATCTTCCATTGTATATAGGTTAATTTATTTAAAAATATATGTTTGTCATGCTACTGAAAAACTTAGATACGCCGAATAGCTTATGTAATAGCACATAAATGGTATATAGAAGTTTTGACAATATCTTCATACATGCAAAAATTATGATAGTGGCCAATGTGCGTCTAAGTATGTTCTTATTCCTGAATTCAACTTTTGCCTTACGAAACTAAGGCTATCCTTTTAAATTTGTGTGAAAATAATTTTTAGTATGTTTATGCTTTGATAATATAACAAATAAAGCACAAGGACAAACATTCTAAATATTGGACTATATTTACCGCAATACATTTTCTTGCATGAACAATTGTATGTTGCACTTTCAAGAGGGGTATCAAGATCGACAACAAGAGTTTTGGTTAAGGCAGAGCAACCAAAGCATTAGGGGGAAACATACACAAAAAAATATTGTCCACAAAGAAGTGTTCGTTAAGATACCATCACATTAAATACCTTTAAACTATAATACATAATTATCTAACTACTATGAAAAAATTGATCATTTATGTAAGTTTTGATGATGTCCTTTTATTTTAAATTCATGTATTATGCTAATGTAATAATTTTTTTCGGCATTTTGATGATTTTTGTATTATTATACATAAAATTTCTCTCATTAATTAAATTTATTGTTCCTTTATATAAATAAATATTTAAATCATCACGCGCCATAATTAACGTGCAACGCATGTTCATAGATACTAGTTTCATAAAAGAACACGTATTACATACTCGATTGATTTAGGAATAAATTTCATGGGTGTCATTTAGCTTTGGGTGATGACCCGCCACATCATCATGCCACATAGGTGCCATTTGGCATATATTAATGCCACGTGGAAGCTTATATAAGAGGAAGGCTAGCATTTTTGAGAAGATTCTAGAGAAATATGGACATTTCCTTAGGAAGACCCTAGATCCTTATGGATTTTCTAGGAAAGTCCTTAGAATCTTCCAGGCTTATAGAGAATTCTAGAGAGAGCCTTTATCTTGTAAATATTAAGGACTTGTGTAAAATTAATATTTACACAGTAGCCCCTAGGAGACTAGTATATAAAGGGGGGAAATTCATTTGTAATTCACCAAGAAAAATATTCAAGCTCTCTATAATACAAAACTTCCCTTAACAATTCTCTTGTGTTCTTTCTACCATTCTCTTAGCGATCTTGAGTATAGTAGGGCTGACTTGGCATAGCAAGAACGTGAGAAAGTTGTGCAAAATCGTGAGCGAGTTGTCAAGTGTCGCACGTGTATTTAGTTAATGACTAAGGACGTGACAACATGGTAGCATAGTGAATGTTGGAGCTAAAGGAGTGGCGAACGACAGAGAAACTAATGTTGCCAACACCCAAGCCAACGTCATCCATGGTACTGCTGGCAAGAGCGACTGTAACAAATAGAGGAATGCCACCAACAAGAGCCAGGAGGTGCCACCCGAGGTTGTGTCTAACGAAGGGCTTACATACCAAGAACCATCTGCCACATAGGCGAGCGAGGATGAATTAGAGGTCCTGCATGAGGACGTCTCGCTCGGTAAAGAGTGGGTGATGAAGATGAATAAGGGGATGGACGCCATGGATATCTTTGTCCAGCGTTTGGGTAAGATGCAAGGCACCCTTAGCTTTCTTGAGGGGTACACTCTTGAAGAGATTGAGAGTATCCAAAATGACTTGGAGGGACGTGCACATACCAAGATGAAACTAAGGCAAACCATCACTGCCTTAGAGTGTAGAATCATGGAGGCTTTAAGTACTATCGATGCTATGAAGGCAAAGATAGAGTCACTCGATGAGCATGTCAATGTTGGCGTGACCGAGACAGCCAGCAATGTTGTGGTGACGAGGGACTCCAAGATCGAGGCTCCCAAGCCCCCGGTGTTCAAAGGTGTTCGTGATGCACAAGAAGTGGAAATCTTCCTTTGGCACTTGGAGAACTACTTCAAGCATGGCAAAGTGAGGGACAACGAAGCCATGATCAACATTGCAGTGTTGCACCTCTCAGAGACTTCCATCTATGGTGGAGAAGGAAGATGGACGACGTGGATAAAGGTCTATGTACTATAAGCACATGGGATCAGTTCAAAGCCGAGTTCAAGCGGCAATTCTTTCCAAACAATGTCTTGTACGAGGCAAGGCGCAAGCTTAGGGAGTTGAAGCAAACAGGGAGCATATGTGACTATGTCAAGCAATTCACTACCCTTATGCTTCAAATTCCCAACCTGATCAATGATGACTTGTTGTTCCACTTCATGGACGGGTTGCGAAATTGGGCTAAACAAGAGTTGCAACGGTGACAAGTCGGGGATATAGACCAAGCCATAGTGGAGGCTGAATCATTGATGGATTTCAGGCATGACAAACACGACAAAGGAAAAGGCAAAGAGTCAAAGGTTAACAATGTCAAAGGCTGGGGAGACCGTGGCAAAGGCAAGGAGATACAACAACAATACTACAGACTCAAGATTCCAAAAAGTCGAGTGGCCGGCAAGGCTACGCCGAGAAGAAGAGATGCTACATATGCGGATGGCCGCACGACTTCAGGAACTGTCCTGACCTAAAGAGCCTCAGTGCCATGGACCGTGAATGGAAGGAGAAGCCGCAAGGAGAGAGTTCGGGAACTGCACAGTTAGGTATGATCGGATTATGTAGTGCTGTTACGAAGCAAGCTATCCAACCTACTGAGAATGGCAATCAGTACGTGAATCTCACCATCAACAACAAGCCCGCTCGTGCAATGGTGGAACTGGAGCAACTCATAATTTCGTGACTGAGGCTGCCGCAAAGAGATTAGTATTGAAGCTTTCTCCAACCAACTCTCGTGTCAAGACTGTGAATGCCGAGGTACAAAATGCTCGTGAGCTAATGGAATTGGTGTCAAATTGGGAACTTGGAAAAGTATGACAAACTTTATCGTAACCACTATAGATATCTTTGACATCATACTGGGGCAAGAGTTCTTTAGACATTTTCATACTTTGATCGACCCCTACCTCCAACGTCTCTTGGTTATGGAGCGAGAAGGAGCTTGCATGGTACCTACAATGACTATTCCACACGGACAGATCCAAGCACAAACTCCGCATTCATTACCAGCTTCATTTGAGGGAAAGAGTTTGGGGCTTATCCTATGGCCAAAGGATGGGAGGAGCAACTTGACACTGCTAAGTCCTACTTGGATAGGGCATCTAAGAAGATGAAGAAGTTTGCGGACCGTAAGAGATGTCCCACAGACTATAGAGTTGGGGACATGGTCATGGTGAAGTTTAACCCAAGGCAGTTCAAGGCACTACGGCGCATGCATCATAATCTTATTCGCAAGTATGAGGGGCCATTTAAGATCGTTTCCAAGGTAGACAAGATCTCATACAAGATTGACATGCCATCGTATCTTAAGATCTAGTATGTCTTCCATGCCAGCATGCTTAAGCCATATCATAAAGATAAGGATGATCCAAGTAGGGGCCAATCAAGTCGAGCGCCTATGACTATCACCTCCTCGCATGACAGGGAGATTGAGGCTATCATGGATTACCAGGCCAGGCGAAAATAAGGGCAAAAGGCCACCGCTATGTTCCTCGCCCATTGGAAGGGGAAATCACCAGAAGAGGCCACATGGGAACGATATGAAGACTTATGACAATTCAAAGATAAAATCCGAGAGTTTATGCAGCAGCATTACGCCGCGGGCATCGCAACATTAGGTGGGGGAGAGTGTGATGACCCGCCATGTGATCATGCCACATAGGCGCCATTTGGCATATATTAGTGCGAAGTGGAAGCTTACATAAGAGGAAGGCTAGCATGGACATTTCCTTAGGAAGATCCTAGATCCTTATGGATTTGCTACGAAAGTCCTTAGAATCTTCTAGATTTGTAAAGAATTCTAGAGAGAGCTCTATCTTATAAATATTAAGGACTTGTATAACAATTATTTACACGCTAGCCCCTAGGAGACTAATATATAAAGGGGGAGGGGGTATTCATTGGTAATTCACCAAGCAAAATAATCAAGTTCTCTTTAATACAAAGCTTCTCTTAACAATTCTCTTGTGTTCTTTCTACCATTCTCTTAGTGATCTTGAGTGTAGTAGGGATGACTTGGCATAGCAAGAAAGTGAGTAAGTTGTGCAAGATCATGAGCGAGTTGTCAAGTGCCGCACGTGTACTTAGTTAACGACTAAGGACGTGACATTTGTGTTCATTACCCTAAAGTTATTTTCTTTTTTTTGATTACACAAAAGTCATTTAACCTTGTATTCATTACCCAAAAGTTACTTTTCTTTTTTATATTACACAAAAATCATTTTATTAGGCTCTAGTTATCACAATAGTCACTTTGACTAGATTTTATAAAACTTTCACCTGAAAAGTCTATTATGTCATTGGCATTATAAATCCTCCACGTTATGTAATACCTTATATATTATATATTATATAATATATTTGTACCTAGGTATTTTACTTATAGTTAGAATAACTTTATACTATCTTATTTATTATTTTGTAATATATTTGTACCTTTAATTTTGTCATGGCACTCAATTTTCTTAATCATATTCAAAACATGAACATATATTGAAACATAAAAAGGATAAAAGATATTTCTTTTTTAATACTTATTTGAAATAATAAAAACATATTTAGTTAACAAATGATAGTTTTTCATAAAAATTTCAAAAAAATTCAAAGATATTTGTGTTTCATATTACGTCTTTTCAAGCTTTTATCTGTTAATATTTTTTTCTGAAAGTGTTAATTTGATGTGTCAGTATGCTAAATGTGGGTGTTTAGTTTATTAATTAACGAATATGGATTGACTGATATATTTGTGAGCTTTAATTTTATAATTTTCGTTAAAAGTATTTCATTATGCATGGTTAAGAACGTTGACTTGAGATTTATTCACAGTAATGTTACTAACAAATTTAATAATATTTCTCTAAATCTTGAAAATTAACGTTAAGAGAAAGTTAAATGTCAAATATACTATAAAAATAACAAATCAAATAATATTAAATTATTTTAGTTATAAGTAAAATATCTAGGTAAAAATATAATACAATATATAATATAGAATGTATTACAATAAATAGAGGGATTTATAATGTCAAGAGCATAATAGACTTTTCAGGTGAAAGTTTAATAAAATTTGGTTAATGTGGCTATTGTGATGACTAGAGCATAGTAATAATTTTTGTGTAACAAAAAAAAAATTATTTTTGAATAATGAACACAAAGTTGAATGACCATTCATAAAATTTACTCATCGATTTAGGATCAAATTCACTCCCCCTTTTCCAGTTTTTACTGTGGTCCTTTCCACATGACATGAAATGACAAAATTAGTTACTTATTTTGCACCAAAGCCAGTTAAGAATTTCATTTTACTCCAAATGACAAAATGACACTTGATTATGATGAATACAAATAGTATGACATCCCACGTGTATAGTGAAAATATTTGCAAAAAGAAAACAAAACAAGAAAAATTTTATGCACCATTAAAAAAAATTAAAATTGGGTACGAACTTTGTCACTAAATCACTCGTAAACATAATTTTTTGTATAATCTGTCGCTATTTAGGATTAGCAACGAATTTTATTGTTTAGCTACGGAATTTTTCTGCCGCTAATTCTTGTTTTTTTAGTAGTGTAGGTTATTATTATACAAAATAAAGAGAAAAACAAAACTACTAGAAGTTATCTATCATAACAAGAACAATAACTACGTTAACACCCCAACAAATCAAGATCGGGTATATGAATTCTCACAAATTTATATATTAGAGAAAGTGTAGTAAAAAGAAAAGAAGGATAATATAATTAATAACTCACTTTGTGAAGGGAAATTAGAAAATTGGAGGTAAAAAAGAGAGCAGTCTGGTGCAGTAAGCTCCCATTATGTGTGGGATCCGGAGAAGGGTCAGACCACAATGATCTATCGTAAGCAGCCTTACCTTGTATTTCTGCAAAAGAATGTTTCCACGGCTCAAACCCGTGACCTCCTGGTCATATGGCAGCAACTTTACCAATTACACCAAGGCTCTCCTTTTTATAGTTAAGTAGGATTAGTAACGAATTTTATTGGTTAGCTACGAAGTTTTTTCGCCGCTAATTCTTGTTTTTTGGTAGTGTAAGTTAGTATCATACAAAGGCAAAATGGCCTAAATGGCACCTATACTTGTGTCACTTTGTCATGTCGATCCCCAAATTTAATAATTTATCAATTGAAAACTTACACTCCTTCAAATCGTGTATAATAAACACTTATGACAAGAGGCTGTCAGTGCGTATAATACAATCTCCTACACATTAGCTGCCACGTCAAAAAATAACAATGTATAGATGCCATATCACATGGTAGATTAAAAATAATTAAAACCAAAAATAAAATTCAAGCATAAAAATCATCTATTTCGATCGATGCTTTTCCCGTTTCCTCTTATCCTTAATCCATTGTCTTCTTATCCGGACTTTGGCTGAAATTTTCGCCGCCAGTGACTCTTATATAGCCGATGATGTTCAATGAAGCTAACTGTGGCGACTTATTGAGCTTTTTAGTCATTTTTCGATATCATTGCCGTTGGAGCAACACCACTAACACCCACCTCTTTGCCGCCACTTTCAACAAACTCCTCCATAGACTACCTCTGACCATCGGGAATTCTCACCGGTGATTTCTTTCTCATCTCTAGTTAACTGGTGCCTTCTCTCGCCTGTGTATGCCCCAATATATAGTATTATATACAAAGAGAGAAACAAAATTGAATTTTGATTATAAATACAAGGAACAAAAACTAGAAATTGGGGTTTGGGGAGGGGAGCAGGTGTGTCTGTGGGCACCATGATTTAAATTCTACGGGTTCAGTTTTTAAGATCTTTAACATTGAACCCATTTTATATTTAAAGTTATGGGTTCAAATTTATTATTTTTGTAATTTTAATAAATTTTTACACATAAATTTCTACTCCGCGTCGAAAGTTATGGGTTAAATTGAACCCCCTAACTTTCACACTGGATCCGCCTCTGTCTGTAGGGGGAGTGGGGAAGAAGAAGGGGAAAAAACAAAAAGGGAAGGGACGGGGGTGTCTTGGGGGAGTAGGGAGGTAGTGGGGAAGAAGAAGAAGAATCGTACAGGGAGAATAACAAAAAGGGAGAGGGGGTGTTGTGGGGTGGTGGAGCTACTAGGAAAAAGAAATTATATGGGAGTGGGGAACAAGACATTATCTCTTTGCTTTTGTCTTATTTTTTTTTTACTTATTTTATATTTATCTTTTTATTTTATTTTTCATTCTATTTTAATGATTTTTTTCTCCTTATTTTAATTATTTGTTCTTCAAAATCTTCATATGTGCGCTCCTTGTCCGTGTGAATTACTCACACCTTGTCCAGCTCAACCATTTTGTTGCCACATATGCTTGGTCAACGGTCAAAGGGGTTCAAAATATAGACTTTAATCAAATTAAAGTGTTTGGATGAAAATGAATGAAATAGGAGGACCGAAATGTCAAACCGGAACAAGTACAATGGTCTACTAGGCTATTCTGCCTTATACAAAATAAAGAGAAACACAAAACGTACTAGAAGTTATATATAATAACAAGAACAATAACTATGTTACAATCCCAAACAAATCAAAGTTGGGTATATATACATAAACATTTCGACAAAAGTAAAGTAGCAAAAAGAAAAGAAGGATAATACAACTAATAACTCACTTTGTGTAGGGGAATTAGAAAATTGGAGGTGAGAAAAGGATAGCTCGGTGTACTAAGCTCTGGCTATGCGCGGGACTCGGAGAAGGGTCGGACCATAAGGATCTATCGGCAGTCTTACCTTGCATTTTCTGCTAGAAGCTGTTTCCACGGCTCGAACCTGTGACCTCCTAGTCACACGACAGCAACTTTACCAATTACGCCAAGGCTCTCCTTTTTTATAATTTGTCTTTAAGTACGATTAACAATGAATTTTACTGTTTAGCTACAACATTTTTTAGTGTAGGTTATTATTATACAAAATAAAGAGAAAAACGAAACATACTAGAAGTTATCTATAATAACAAGAACAATAACTACGTTACAATCCCAAACAAATCAAGGTCGGGTATATGAATTCTCACAAATTTATATATATAAATATAATTACACGTGGAATAGCATAATTTGCTAAAAAGCAAAGTGAAGAAAGCCACTAGTCTCCTCGGACATCCATCTTATTAAGGCGAAAATTCATGCAAATGCTTTCACTGTCTTCATTCACCGCCATCTTCGATTTCTCTTCTTAATTGTTTTTCTCACACAAAGTAAATAAACAACATTTTCTTTTTTCATTCTCCTTAGATCTTAAAAAGAGCGAGAGAAAAAGAAAGAAAAAAAGAGAATTTTATTTACAAAAAGCCAATATGGGAACTGATAATGAGGTGTTTCAGAAAAATTACGTAAAGAAAAACAACATGAAGAGATTTTCATTGAAATATCCAATTCAATATGTGCTTGAAAAGCAAAGACTTGTATGTCTTTTGATTGGAATTGGCGTGTCTGTTGTTATTTTTTCTCTGGTTTCTGTGTCTTCTTCTCCGTTGAGGTCCGAGTTTAAGATTGATCATATTCAAGATACAAATACATTTGTTTCGAATCCGATTCCAAGAAGAATAGCGTATGAAGTGGTTGCTGATCACAACATTAATGCAGGTATGGATACGGTGAATTCAAGTTTTAAAGTTAATGAGTGCAGAATTGATGTGATCTTATTATTCGTATAATGTATGTTTTAACTTTTTATCATGTGTATATATAATTTCAGTCGAAAATAATGAGTTTATTTGAATCCACGTAATTACGTAGATTCTTAAATGGCAATTCATGAATGCTATCTTTGAAAAGAAAATCCTTGCACTTTTTCTCCCTCATGAAGTAATCAAATTTTAAACTTTTGAGTTTGAAATGAGTCTTTTTATTTTGGACAAAAATGTGTATTGTTGTTATAAACAAAAAGTCGATTCAGAATTTAAATTTGATAGATTCAATCTTTAAAGTTTTTATTACTGAACAACATGTAATATAGACGAGTACAAAATTTAATTTGTTTAAAATTGGATAATTTTTAATAGATAGATTTGAGAAATGATGGGTTCAGTTGAACTCTTGTTGCATGTGACTCGTTGAAGGTAGGAACAAATACGAGATTATATTCAGAGATTTTATAGTTTTTTAAAGGTCTTAAAAACAAGACAAATTATTGAGTAATATTAGAATAAAATGAACACAAATAATATGGAATACATATATAAAGAATTTATATAACCGATTTTCACTATCTTAAGATTATGTCGTGTAGTTGATTGAATATACATAAAGCGAATTTGTTCTTTTCGGCCTATGTTGCTCAGACTCTCTAAAAATATTGTTAAACTCGTGTTGGATCGTCTATAATCTTCCAAAAATGTACTACTATTTTTAGAAGATCTGACACGCACTCGAGCGGTAACGAAGCTAGAAATTTTTCCAAGGGTATTTAAATTTGAAAGAAGTGAAAAAAAATTCTCGACAACAAATGGTGTTCAATATGTATATATACCTCTAAAACATAATATTTTACTTATATACACAGTGCAATTTTTCGATGAAGGGTAGTCAGTTGACCACTCTTGTGACTATGTGGCTTCGCCACTACTGCACTCGACGTTAATTTTGAAAAGTCCGAACAACACAACTTTCTAACATGTGAACTTATTTTACTCTTGATTTGTTGCAGGTGGAAAGGTTCCATTGGGATTGAAGAGCAAGAGTTTGAGAATATTAGTAACAGGTGGAGCTGGATTTGTTGGGAGCCATTTGGTTGACAGATTAATAGCTCGAGGAGATAGTGTGATTGTAGTTGATAATTTTTTCACAGGTCGAAAAGAGAATTTACTACACCATTTCAAGAATCCAAGGTTCGAACTCATTCGACACGACGTCGTTGAGCCAATATTGTTAGAAGTTGATCAGATTTATCATTTGGCATGTCCAGCTTCTCCTGTTTCTTACAAGTATAATCCAGTCAAGACCATCATATCCTTTCACATTTTGAACTATGATCTGTTGTTTATGTTTCTAACACGAGTTTAAGTTTTATATATTAACTAACAGGGAAAAAAGATATTTTTGTCATCTGAATAGCAAATATATGTAACTGCTCATCTATGTTGCTCGGACTCTCGTAAAATATTGATGGGTGCGTGTTGGATCCTCCAAAGTAATGCATTTTTGGAGGATCTAACACACGTGTGGCAGCTGTTTTGAAGAGTCCGCGCAACATAGCTGCTCATAAAAAAATGAAATTAGCAACATGGTAAGAAGTCAAGTTTTTTGGAAAATTTTGAGGGAAATCCGCAGCCGCTGCTCTTTGGATGCGCACTGGGTAACTTGTTCAATGTGTGATGAGCTCTAGTTTAGGAGGCTGCTGGTGAGAGAATTCCATCTAAATCTCTCATGTAAAAATCACTCACCTAACCAACTCAGTCAACCTTTGCATGCATAAACAAATCAAGTTATAATATGGTATAACTTACTAAAATATATTACTAATAGTGTAAAATTCCTTTACATCGTACGTACATATAAATTAAATCCTTTAAGCATCAGAGGTACTCAAGTAATATACTCACTCTTTTATATTTGAGAATTTTTTCTGCGTCAATATTTGCAATAAAGTCGGTTTTATAGTCCATTACATACCTTCTTTTAATTATACAACAATTTTCATAGGAGATCAGTAAATAAAATACATGATCATTTCTTTTATTCAAATTGTAACTACTTATAGCAGATCATTATTTTCATGAAAAAAAATAGTAAATTGTAACTGATTATATGCATATAATTGTAAATATGTAAATCATATTTGTATTTTGGAGGTTTTGTTTGTCTTGACTTTAAATTGGATAGATATTACAAAACAAATGTGATGGGAACATTGAACATGTTGGGATTAGCAAAAAGAATAGGAGCTCGATTTTTGCTTACAAGCACAAGTGAAGTATATGGTGATCCATTGCAGCATCCTCAGGCTGAAACTTATTGGGGAAATGTTAATCCAATTGGTGAGTCATTTCAATTTAAATTATATATAATGTCAGTCTAAGGAGTTTTTAAATTATTCGTATATTTTAATATGTGATAGCAAGTCGTCGTTTGTACGACGTTACTAAACTAATGTTTTGCTTTACCTTTTCAAATGAGCATTGAGCAGGTGTTCGCAGTTGTTATGATGAAGGAAAACGTACAGCTGAAACTTTGACAATGGACTACCACAGAGGACTCAACATTGAGGTTTATTTTCTAACTCTATGTATATCTACTGTTACACCTCTTTATAACAATATTTTTATATAACATCATTTTATTATAAAAGTCAAGTTCTTTCAGAATTAAATATCATATTTTGTTATATTATATGTTCTCTCTAACAACAATTCACTATAATATCCAAAAATATCCAGAACAAACGAGGCTGTTATAGAGAGGTTTGACACTGTGTGTGTATTTTAAAGAGAAAATGGTCAAATTTGTCCCTATATTGTTCAAAATTGCACAAGTTTTCCCTCCGTTAAATTTTTGGTCCAATATTATCCCTGCCATTATAAAATAAAATAAAAAGAAATATTTTCCTTGACCCCTAACGGAGCTCTACCTTAACATAATTTTAAACCATAATCAAAAGTTGATGAGTGAATTAGAACTCTTTTCCTCGGGATTTAGATACATGAAGTCCACCCGTTTTAAGTTGAAGCTCAGTTAATAATAGAAGGTAAATACGAGACGATTTGCTAACAACACAAGTATGAATGGACCAAAAGTGCAATAAATGACAACATTGAGCAATTTCAAATAGTACATGGCAAATTTTGTACATTTTCCTATGTCAAATAAAAAGATATTAACCCTTTGGGGTTGCTCGATTATCCCCTCAATACCTTCTGGGTAGAGCCTGTCACACAGGGCTTGCCTAGTGCGGTTTACATCCCCTGTGTGATTTGCAGGCTATTACACAGGGGGAGGTTTACCCAGTATGCACAAAGTGCTTAACATAGAGTGCTCACCCAAAGGACAGAGGATGTGACAGAGGTTGTAGCGGTTACGGATTTCCCCCTTGCCCAAAAAAAAAAAAAAAAAGATATTAATCTCTATGTTAATTTTCATGCTGAAGAGTTTTCAATTAAAGGAAAATTTGTTTTTTTACAGGTTAGGATTGCCAGGATTTTCAACACATATGGACCACGTATGTGCATAGATGATGGTCGTGTTGTGAGCAATTTTGTTGCACAGGTTTGTGTTTGATTATCAAATTAAAGAAAATCCCAATATTGTATTCTTAGCATTTGATTTGATTCAATATTTACTACTTTAATTTGAATATATAAAAATATGTAGGCCTTGAGAAAGGAGTCAATGACAGTTTATGGAGATGGGAAGCAAACCAGGAGTTTTCAGTTTGTTTCTGATTTGGTAAATTTTTATTTGCTCCACTTATTCATCCCAGTCAAAAAAAAATTGTTACAGAATTATTTTGAAAAGCTAATTGTGATTCTTATAAAAAAAAACCCAATATTTATTTCAATTTAAGTGATGTACACCGATGATGTAAATATTTTTTTTATACTACTAGTGAACTTTAACATGTGATAGAATGTTATACAGAGACGGAGTTAGCCTATTGTCCGTAGGTTTCGTCGAACCCCATCATTTTTGTTTAAACATTATTTATATAAGGAAACTCATTAAATGTGTATAAATATTTAATTGCTAACCCAATAACGTAATTAAGCCGAGCTATGATTTTTATGGTAAATCCAAAACTCATAAACTTCAAATTATGGTTTCGTCTCTAATGTTATAGTTGCCGTTTTTTTGCCAGAGTCAAGTATTGTTTTCGAGAAATTTACCTATAATTATGTATTTAGTAAATGATCTGATCGTGTAAATAATTTATGTGTTCCTGTGTAATTATACAGGTAGAAGGTTTGATGAGGTTGATGGAGGGAGACCATGTTGGTCCTTTCAATCTTGGGAATCCTGGTGAATTCACCATGCTTGAATTAGCTAAGGTATTACAGAAAAATAAATTTAAATTAATCTTTACTAATCTTAAAACTCAATTTTCAGGCCATATCCTACTTTTTTATTTGCATGTTCATGTATATTTTTGACTCAGACTTCCTAGAACTAGAAAAAATGTGAATATATGTTTTTTTATGCATCGGATTTTTACACCCAAACCACATCAACTTACCATAGTTAGTTAAGTGATTTAATAATGTGAATATATACATATATATATCTATTAACCATGATTAAATAAAATAAGTTTACGTGCAAATATATATTATGCATTTATTGATGTGATATAAAGTGTAAATACTCTGTGCAAATAAGCTTTTATTATGGATTATAAACATAGTATCTGCACCAAAATATGCACCTTGGTGTTGTTATTGGGTGAAATAAGTATATCTATGCCACTATGAGTAGAGTTAGATAGTTTATTAGGACCATCTGACATATACATTTAATGAGTCCTAAACATAAAGGGGTCGTTTGGTTTGAATACGGCTTGTGGCAGAATAAATTATGCTGGGATTAGCTATCTTGGTATTGTTTTTTATTTATTGTTTGGTATGTTGTATTAAAAATGATAATTGCATAATTTCTAAGAAGAACGTGTAAGTTATCCGGGCACTAATTACTTCACCATCTACAAGGTATAAGTTATTCCGGTACTAATTTAATTCCGAGATAGCTTATACCAGGTTTGCTAACCAAACAAAGTATTTAAATGATATTAAATTTTTATATCAGCATTATACCTTCTTATACTTCATACTAAACGACCCCAAAGGGGTTATTGAATCCTTCTATAACCAAATAAAAGAGCGTGAAATTCGATCTAAGGCGATCGACATGAGCAAGATGTAGCACTAGCTAAGCTATGATAGCGTTTGCCATAAAGAAGCTAGCCAGAAAATAAGTCAGGCATACGATCGATAGTACAAGCAAACTTGAAAAACTTTGAAAAATAGGCATGAAAATCATATTATCTTTTATTGGACTTGACATTCATTACTTTGTTTCTAGATACAATTAGATTTCTCTATAACGATATTCTATATAACAACACTTTATTATAAAAGTTAAGTTTTTTCTGAACCAAATTTTACGTTCTGTTATAATATATGTTTTCTATAACAACAAACTCGTTATAATATCTAAAAATATCTGGAACAAATTAACTGGAATAGAGAGGTTTGACCGTAGGTAAATGGTACTTATTATAACTTGTATTGGGTTAATATATTTGCAGGTGGTGCAGGAAACAATAGATCCAAATGCAAAGATAGAATTTAGGCCAAATACAGAAGATGATCCCCACAAGAGGAAGCCAGACATTACAAAAGCAAAGCAACTTTTAGGATGGGAACCAACAGTTTCCCTCCGGCAAGGACTTCCGATGATGGTTGATGACTTCCGGCAACGGATTTTCGGCGACGAAAAGCGAGATTCCGGCAGTTTATTGACCATATAATATAGGTTTTTCTCTATTTATTGAGCCATGAAAATGGTTAAGTGGAGAAAAAATGAAAAAGAAATTAGCTAACACAAGCAATGAATAATAAGAGGAGAGACTCTTTAAGAGTAGGCAATTGTTTAGAGTCTTCTTTTTTTTTTTTTTTTACTGTCTTTTTTTTTTTTTTTACTGTCTTTTTTTTTTTTTTTACTGTCTTTTTTTTTTTTTTTACTGTCTTTTTTTTTTTTTTTACTGTCTTTTTTTTTTTTTTTACTGTCTTTTTTTTTTTTTTTACTGTCTTTTTTTTTTTTTTTTACTGTCTTTATTTTTTTTCACTTATTGAACTATTTCCAGAATAAGATCCTCTATTGAAAGAGGATGGTAGAATACAAAAAGAATGTTTTTGGTACATTAGTAAAGCAATTAAGATTGCTCTTGTGCTTTTGACCAATATATGAGTCAATGTTTGATACTTTTCTTGGGCCCTTGGCAATTGACATAGAATTTATAAAAGAATTTTGCATAATCATGTTTATTTTTTTTGGGTTAATTCACGTATAGTTAATCGTTTTATACACTATAATAATAAAAATTATAAGAATTATTTTTTGGCGCATTAAAGACCCACTGTAACAGTAAAGTTATACTCTCACAAAGCTATCTTTTGTCATATTAAAATAACTAAATTGTGCCTGAATTGCTTAGAAAATGCCAATATCAATATATGAGTCAATTTTTGATACTTTTCTTGGGCCCTTGGCAATTGACATACCCCAATAGCATTTATAAAGAATTTTGCATAATCATGTTTATTTTTTGGGGTTAATTCATGTATGGTTAGTCGTTTTATATACTATAATAATAAAAATTATTTTTTGGCGCATTAAAGACACACTATGGCAGTAGAGTTACACTCTCACAAAACTATTTTTATCATATTAAAATAACTACACTGTGTGTGAATTGCTTAGAAAATACCAATATCATTTCCAAAAAAAATATACAAATCCACTTTATAAGAACTTTTACTACCCATAAATTATAAAACAAAGACAATTAAGAACTTTTCAAATTTCTATTTAGGCTCACAAGTTTTGAGATAATAGCAACAAGGAGTCAAGGACCAAATAAAATATAAAACAGAAGACAATTAAGAACTTTTCAAATTTCTACTTAGGCTCACAAGTTTTGAGATAATAGCAACAAGGATCACATAAACATTGGGATTTCTCCTATCTAATAATAGCACACCTGGACGACATGCCTGCTTCACACTTCAAGGATAATTTTGTCTTTCCATTTAATTTTTTATGTTTCACTTGGATTATATATCGATCAAAACCTGGCAATCACGGCACTCTACAAGCTCTTCTTTCGCTTCTCTCTTCTCACTCTTCTTGTTCTTATCGATGCCAGGCAGGCAACTCTTTGAGATACTTGGCAAATGCAGGTTATCTGTATCAAAAGGTTAATAATCAGTTTATTGCAAATTCAGTATCACCAATATCAGAAAAGCTCCGCCATCTGTCAATTCCCAGTTTCCAGCTATTCACTCCTTGCGCTTCCTGATCTTATCTTTGCATTTTTGTGAATTTTCCCGTTTGGATCGTTGTTTATTGTGAGTTTTCCTCTTCTTCTTCTCCTATGTTTCTCTATTTAATCTTTGATGGCATGCTAGGGCTTTACTGCTCAGAGAGTTTAATCTGTTCGTCGGCTTTGTTCTTAGGTGTTTGAGGCAATTCTCGAATGAATTAGGCATTTGTTTTAGATTTCTACTATTTTTTTAGGTTTAATTTCTCGAGTGTGACGAAGTAGTAACAACTGCTTTTGCTTTTAATTAGACAGTAACAGCTCTTCTCGGACAAGGTATAGCTTAAGTTGAGCTCGCACCAAATCATCTGTGCCTTGTGTCTTTTTCTCAAAAAGGAGAGAAATGTCAGTAGAGTTTATTTTTTGGTTCACATTGATTAGCTGCTGAATCTCTAAAAGTCGATAGATGTTCTCAAAGTCTTGCTATTTCAGTTACGTAGAGGATATTCAGAACGAGTAGAAGAAGATGTTGTTTTAGCGGGGTATGGTAGTATCTTGAATTTTTGATATAGGACATAGAAAGGGAAAAATGAATTTTTCATGAAACATTATTCTCGCTTTCCTATAGGTTACATGCGTATACTTATTTTATGTACTGACATTCTTTCGACATATATGCCCAATGCTTTAAATCAACTAAGTAGATAAACACAAATAGCAAATGAAAGCATAATTAGAAGAGAGAGAGGTGACTGCTAGAATGAAGAATTAGCAGCAAAAGCTTATATAAACGCAAAGTCTCAAGTTGGATTCCTCCCTGAATTAAAGAAAAAATTATAGATGTAACATCTGCTTGCTGGGCTCAATATGAAAGGGCACAACATTAATCACAATTCTATAGACAAAGAGAAAGAGCTGAACGAATTGTTCAAAGTCGCTATTAGCTAGCCTAAAGTGTCTCTTGGTATTATTCATGTTCTTCTTCTGACTGATTTCTGACATCAATATTTTCTTTGGTTGGTGCGTAGTAGCCTCAATATTAAAGAGTTACTGTAGCTTTATATGATCGAAACAATTGGAAATGTAGTTTAAGAAGACTTTGTAGCAATTATCTGCCCTCTCTTCTGTCAAACTGGGTCTGTCAAAGGCTAAAGTATAATCTTGACTTTTTGCAAGTCTTTTTAAAGCTGATAATTGTTGTAACTTTACTATGGTAAACACTTTTTTGTCGTTCACAGTTGATTATCATTGTCTCTTTTCAATAGTAGTTTGTTTTGTTTCACTCAGTTCTTGATTTAAAGGTTTGATCTTGTTTCAAACTTTAATATGAAATGTTGCTGCAAAAATTATCATATTTCAAGAACGTTGGGAATTTGTCTGGTTAGCATTTAGGGGGCACTAATGTATTTTTGGTTTAATTTGTGCATCTTTTTTCCAAAAGTCGAAAAAAAAAATTTAAACCTTTGCGCTACACATCCAAAACAAAAAGATAGATCAATAAACTAATTTTGATCAATGGAATTACCTTAGTGAAATAAGGTTGAGTGGTGAAGAACCTGCCCAGAAACACTAATTTCTCTTGTCCAAATGTTTCTGGAGCTTCATACATCGAAGTCGAATTTAATTTGCCATAGTTTGTCTTCAATGAGATTGTAACTTGCATCATACAATGTGTATGATGACCACACTGAACAATGGTTGCACAAATATTATACATAATTGATTAGATAAAAAATATATTCACTGATAAGCAGATTGTTCTATTTGCTCCAAATAGCTACAAAATTTTAAAGAACAATATTTTTACCCTGTTTGTGCAATTGCAAAGTACACATATACTTATGATGACTATATTGGACAAGGATTCATCCTGCTATTAGGTATAATAATAATAATAATAAGATAAGAAGATGCTGAAATGAACGTTATGCTTTGCTGGATTTACTGGGATGATTTTATAACCAAAATCATTAATGAGGATTTTTGAGGATATACAAATTAATGTAAAGCCAATTTATTTTCCAGTGATGTACGACATGTCTCTGAGACGTGAGCCCTCAGTGATCAGTATGACATTTTTTTGGTCTCCTAGATAGAATATTTAATAGATATTGTGTTCCGTAATATTAAAAATATAATTTATGTCTTTTTTAAACATCTCATGAGAACTTCTGCTGGAAATATTTATAGGTGAAAAGGAAAATTGACTGCCATAATTGATGGATTCTAAAGAACCAAACAAGTACTCATACGCAGAAAAAAGGAAGGCTGCAATGCAGCTCAAACGGCGTGATACGCATAGCCAAATATCTGCTCATAAAAGGGAAGCGATGTTGCCATCCCGACGTATGAGAAGACAAAATTTTGCAAAACACAGCCTTCATGAAAGTCCGATTGTTATTGTCCCAGAGTAGGCAACATCATCTTGGGACAAATCAGGATTTCTAAAACAAACTGCTCTTACCATACGAGAACCTCCTTCCCTTGTGGAAAAAGGTTAGATTGTTGTACTCATATTTAGAAACCATATTAATACAATGGTTCTTATGTATCTTGCTTGGAAACTTAGTATAATACCTTATTTATCTTATGTGCCTACAAGCTAAAATACTCAAATAGTACGTGCTCTATTGCATTCTATTTTGCACCTGCTGAAGCTTCACTGTACGCTTTTAAACGCCTTCGTTGTTGTGTTACCAGCTACCAACCATCAAGCTAGTGTGACTACATTGCGTGATAATTTAGAAAAAGGAAAG
Organism: Nicotiana knightiana; assembly: GCA_005239525.1. NCBI lineage: Eukaryota > Viridiplantae > Streptophyta > Magnoliopsida > Solanales > Solanaceae > Nicotiana > Nicotiana knightiana. The sequence continues at coordinate 111,891 of ML402786.1, forward strand.
GGTATATTTGATCCACTTATCATTTTTGAAACAGGTAATCATATCCTTCGCTTCGTTAAAAAGGTTATATTGTTGTATTCATGTTTATACACTATATATTCTTACGACATGGATGCTTCTTAATTTTTCTTGAAGATTGAGTATGATATCTTAATTATCTTATATGTGCCTATAAACTAAAATATAAAAAAACTACATGATTTTTTACACTCTATTTTGCATCTACTGCGGTTTCACTGTACGCTTTTAAACGTCTTGGCTATGCTTTTTACTAGCTGCCAGTCTTCAAATTTGCACGACTAGGGTGATGGATAATCTAGAAAAAGGAAAATGTATATTGGATCCCCCTATCATTCGTGAAACAGGTAAACCTGCTTTTAGATTATACCTTTTTTAGAATAACATATTATCTGTACATTACTGTAATCTGTGACTATTTGTATATAAGGGTCCACATCGGGTACATCTAACAACGCTATTCCAATCAAAGGTTTGCATAAACTTTATATTATAATAATGTCCACCATACGTATGCCTTCGTGTTTCCGTTTTTTAAATGATACTTCTTATATATTCAGTTCATAGTCGGGCCACAAAGGTGTGTCTGGCTGCTGAAAAGCAACAAAGTGACTATGTTGCTCTAAAAAACGTTCCGCACTACCAATATTGTCGTGCAAAGAGGTTCGAATATGAACCTCCAGGATTTTGCTGTAACAGTGGTTCAATAAGGTTGAAATCTCATAAAATGCCAACTGAATTATGAAAGTTATACTTTAGAAATACTGAAGAATCTGAAAAGTTTCGAACTTATATTAGAACGTACAACTGTAACGACCCGGCCGGTCATTTCGTGAGATTAGCTATGCTTCCTCTGTTTCAACTTTGTCATATGCTATATAACCTAATTATGATGTGTTGGATCAGTTAGTTCGGGTTCGGAGTGGTCGTGGTGAGAATTGAGGCACTTAGTCTCTTAGATCAGCTTAATAGTTGGAAAAGTCAACCGGGAGTTGACTTATAGGTAAACAACCTCGGAATGTGAATTTTATGGCCCGGATAGCTTCATTAGGTGATTTGGAACTTAGGAGTGTGTTCGGAATGTGATTTTGAGGTCTGGAGTAGAATTAGACTTGAATTAGCAAAATTGAGTTTTTGGAGATCTCCGATCAGCAGTGGAAAATTAACTATCGGGGTCGGAATGGAATTCCGGAAGTTGGAACAGTTTTGTGGGGTCATTTTGGATGTATGTGCAAAATTTCAGGTCAATCGGACATGTATTGGATGGATTCGGCATCTTTGGCGAAATTTAGAAGTTTCAAAGTTCATAGGCTTGAATCTGAGGTGAATTTGGTGTTTTTGCGTTGTTTTGGGTGTTTCGAAGGCTCGAATAAGTTTGAATGAGGTTGTGGGATATGTTGACATGTTTGGTTGAGGTCTCGAGGGCCTTGGGTTAGTATCGGGTGGTTAATGGATCAATTTTTGGTCTAGAGTGATGACAAATTTTTCTGGTGTTTTGGTTCTGGTTTTCTCCTATGCGATCGCGTAAGGATTCCAGCGATCGCGTAGGCTTAGCGGAGGGGGCTGGGTAAGTTGTGCTATGCGATCGCAGAATGGAGGATGTGATCGCGTGAGAGGGCAGTCTTTGGTCTTAGCGAACGCGTGGCCTTGTTTGCGTTCACATAGGAGGAAGGGAGCGCGTGAGGTCGAGATGGTTATGCTTCGCGATCACATGAAGGTGTATGCGATCACGTAGGGTAAGCTTGGGCTGTGATATTTTTGTTCTTCGCGATCGCGTGTGTATTTCCGCGATCGCAGTGAATAAAATGCATGGGCAGATTCTTATTAAGTTCAAAACGAGGGTTTAGTCTATATTTTCAAAAACCAATTAGAGAGCTCGGGAGAAGGTTGAAATTGAAGGGATTTTCGGTGGAGTTCTTGAGGTAAATGTTCTTCAATCATATTTGGGTTAATTCCATGATTTAGTCTCGATGTTTATCATTTAATTGGAAGAATTAGAGTGGAAATTGGGGAAAATGGGAGGAAAGTTTGAGAATTTCTTTTGATGATTTGAGTGGGCATTTGAGGTCAGATTTTGATGAATTTGATATGGGTAGACTCGTGAGGGAATAAAGATTCTAGTTTTTTGATTTTTATCAAATTTTGAGACGTGCGCCCGGGGGTCGGGTTTGGCCAATTCGGGAGTTTGGGTTTATTTTGGAAATTTTCGAATGGGTTTCGTTCCTTGGCATATAATAATGATATAAATCTGATTTTGGTATTTTTGGAGCACTTGGAGGCCGAGTCTAGAGGCAAAGGCACTATGGGTTAGGATTTTAGACGGCTTTGAGGTAAGTAACGCTTCCAAACTTGGTTCTGAGGGTTCCGAACCCCGAACTATATGATATATGACTATAATTGAGGTGACGCACACGCCAAGTGACGGGCGTGTGGGCGTGCACTGAGTATTTGTGGTCTGGCTCATCACATGGCACAGTGTAGTAGTTATTACGTATTGATATACGCATGTCCATTAATGTGGTAAATGTGAACATGCTAGGAATCATGTTAAGTATAAATGTTAAGGCTTCAACCCGAAAATACTGAGACCCGAGTGGTTGTATATTACTGTCTCATTTTGTGATCATTTGATTTCATATACTCAGTACTGTTATGGCATATCATTTCATGCCTCAGTCTCAGTAATTGTTAATTATATGCATATTTATTATTGTTTTGGGCTGATTTATGCATTTGTGATCCATGTGAGTGAGACTGGAGAGTAATGACCGAGTGAGGATGAAAGACGTTGTTGAGACAATTGTGAGATCGGACTGCACACCGCAGCGATACTTTAATCATGCCTTCGTTGGCTTGATATAGCGCTTGGGCCAATAGGGCCCCCCCGGAGTCTTTACAACCCCAGTGAGCGCATTGATATTGAGGGATGAATCTTCCCTGGACATGGACCTTGTCCGAAGCTGATGATATGTGCGGGATGGATCGTCCCCAGACATGGATCTTGTCCGCGTGTTGTGTTCCGAAGATGGATCTTCTCCGTGGGGCTGGATTGACCTTTTTCCTCAGTACCAAGTGACTACAGTCACTGATGATTATGTATATTTAGGGATGGACCTTCCCTGGTCCTGAGAGCCATATACGGTACTGAGTGGACTGCTGTGTGAGGGTTGCGAGAACTATGTGCATTTCCACACTGGTTTCATATATTTATATGATGGCATGTAAAGTATTCCGGCATACTTGGCACATTTTGTATATTTTCTGATAAACTGTTAGCATGTCTAATTTTTGTACGCTGTTTATTGTAAATCCCGAGGTTTAGTCCGTCACTACCTCTCAGCCCATAGGTTGGGTTCGTTACTTACTGAGTTGGTGTACTCATGTTACTCCCTGCACCTTGTGTGCAGATCCAGGTACATCGGGACCCGGTAGTGGATACTGAGCAGCTGTTAGAGTTTCTTCGGAGTCATCGAGGTAGCAACTGGCGGTCGCGACCTCGTCTTCTCCTCCTTTATCTTCATGTCATACTTTTATTATTACAGACTATGTTGTCATTTCCTCTATTTTTACATTTGTACATTGTAGTAGCTCGTGACTTGTTGACACTAGACCCGAGGTTGGAATTGGAAATTGTGCTTTAAAGGTTGTTAACTTTCAAATGGATTATTATAAATATTCTTCTTCTAAATTTATGAATTTTTCAAAAAATTGAACTTGGATTCAACGAAATGCGTGGCTTGCTTGATTCCACGATAGGCGCCATCACGACTGAGGATTTGGGGTCGTGACAAGTTGGTATCAGAGCTCTAGGTTAGATAGGTCTCACCAGTCATGAGCAGGTTTAGTAGAGTCTTGCGGATCGGTACGGAGATGTCTGTACTTATCTTCGAGAGGCTACAAAACCCTTAGAAAAAATCTCACATTCTTGAATTCTGTCATGCGAATATGTTGATTTCTGGAACTAAACTTCTGTTGTTTCATTCTCTCACAGATGGTGAGGACTCCCGCTACCGATTAGGGTGATCAGACACCAGTTGGACCAGCGAAGGATCGAGGACGTGGCAGAGGGAGGGGTGCATCCCGCGCAGCAGTCGGGGCAGTACTTGTGGACCCTCCTACTATTCAGGACCAAGTTTTCGCCGTTGAGATTCCAGTGGGACAGGCTCAGGCACCGGCAATGCCTATTGTGATTCCGGGTCTTCAGGAGACCCTTGCTCAGATTCTGACTGTGTGCACCAGTCTTGCAGAGGCAGTCGCTATGTATACTACTGCCGCTACTTCTCAGGCCGGGGAAGGCACTCAGACTCCAGTTGCCCTGTCACCTGAGCAGGTTACCCTGGGGCTTCAGACATCGGGGGCAGCTCCAGTCCAGCCGGTTGCCCCTGCCCAGGATTTTGTGGTCCCAACTTTGGCAGATGATGAGAAGCGCAGGTTAGAGAGATTTAGCAGAATTCAGCCTCCAACTTTCAGTGGCACTAAGGGCAAGGATGCCCAGGGATTCTTGGACAAGTGTCAGAGGATTCTTCGCACAGCAGGGATATTGGAGGTCAGTGGGTCCCATTTACTACCTTCCAGTTCTCAGGAGCTGCACTTGCTTGGTGGGAGGCCTATGAGAGGCGTAGACCTGTTGATGTAGCGCCCCTTACCTGGCATCAGTTTTCCATTCTCTTCTTGGAGAAGTATGTACCACAGTCCCACAGGGAGGAGCTGCGCATGGAGTTTGAGTAGTTGCGTCAGGCAGACATGACCGTGAAGCAGTATGAGATGAGGTTCTCCGAGTTAGCCCGTCATGCTTTTTGGCTAGTTCCCACATATAGGGAGAGGATCAAGAGGTTTTTTTTTGGCTTCACTTACCAGCTTCGGATTTTTCTTTGACCAGGAGAGGGTATCTGACGCTTCTTTTGAGGAGGTAGTTGACATAGCCAGGGAGATTGAGTAAGTTCGCCTCCAGGAGCGTATTAAGAGGTAGGCCAAGAGGCCTCGAGGATCTGGTGGTTTTGGAGGTGTTTATTCAGGAGGTCAGTCTCAACACAGTAGAGGCCGTTCATTTAGTCCTCCTCAGCCAGCCTGCCCAGCCTACAGTGGTGCTTCATCGGGGCATGGTCCCCGCAGCTCTCATCCGGGCCGTTCATCATTCAATGCTCTTCCAGCCCAGAGATCATCTCGGCCACCATCAATTCAGGGTTCCTCGGTGCATGGTTCTTCTGGTAGTTATTCTGGTTCTAAGGGTTCCCTTCAGTCCCCACCGCCATTTGCTGAGAGGGGTTGCTTTGAGTGTGGTGATCCGAGTCATATCAAGAGGTATTGTCCCCGTCTTTCGGGTGGTTCATTCCAGCAGAGGAGCCAGCCTTCAGCTTCAGCACTAGTTACTACACCACCCGCCCAGGCAGCTAGGGGTGAGGGTCAGTCAGCTAGAGGCCGCCCTAGAGGGGGAGGTCGATCAGGTGGAGGTCAGGCTCATTTCTATGCACTCCCAGCCAGACTAGATGCTATGGCCTCAGATGCAGTGATTACAGGTATTGTCTCAGTTTGTCACCGAGATGCCTCAGTCTTATTTGATCCTGGTTCCACGTATTCTTATGTTTCATCATACTTTGCCTATTTTCTTGATATGCCCCGTGAGTATTTAGTTACTTCTGTTCATGTGTCAACTCCGGTGGGTGATACTATTATTGTGGACCGTGTGTATCGGTTGTGTGTGATATCTATTGGGGGTTTGGAGACCCGAGTGGACCTATTGTTGCTTAACATGGTTGATTTTGATGTGATATTGGGCATGGATTGGTTATTTCCATATCATGTTGTTCTTGATTGCCACGCTAAGACCGTCACCTTGGTGATGCCAGGATTTCCAAGAGTTGAGTGGAGAGGTTCTATTAAGTATGTGCCTGGTAGGGTGATTTCTTACCTGAAGGCCCAGCGTGTGGTTCCATGAGGATGTGTATTGATTACAGGCAGTTGAACAAGGTTACAATCAAGAACAAGTACCCTTTGCCTCGCATTGATGATTTGTTTGACCAGCTTCATGGAGCTAGGGTGTTCTCTAAGATTGATTTGAGATCCGGGTATCATCAGCTGAAGATTCGGGTTTTTGATAGTCCCAAGACAGCTTTCAGGACTCATTATGGTCATTATGAGTTTATGGTGATGTATTTTGGGCTGACCAATGCCCCAACAGTGTTCATGCATTTGATGAACAACGTGTTTCAGCTGTACTTGGATTCTTTTGTCATAGTGTTCATTGATGACATCCTGGTATATTCTCATAGCCAGGAGGAGCATGCTCAACATTTGAGGGTTGTTTTACAGAGATTGAGGGAGGAGAAACTTTATGCAAAGTTCTCCAAGTGTGAGTTTTGGCTTGGCTCAGTAGCTTTCTTAGGACACTTGGTGTCCAGTGAGGGTATTCAAGTTGCTCCAAAGAAGATACAGGCGGTGCAGAGTTGGTCCAGACCGTCCTCAGCTATAGAGATTAAGAGCTTCCTTAGTTTGGCGGGATATTACCATCGGTTTGTGGAGGGGTTTTCTTTTATCGCTTTGCCCTTGACCAAATCAACCCAGAAGGGTGCTCCATTCAGGTGGTCGGACGAGTGTGAGGAGAGCTTTCAGAAGCTCAAGACTGCATTGACCTCAGCTCCAATATTAGTGTTGCCATCAGCTTCAAGCTCTTATATCGTATATTGTGATGCCTCGAGGATAGGCATCAGGTGCGTGTTGATGCAGGAGGGTAGGGTGATTGCCTACACCTCGCGCCAGTTGAAGACTCATGATAAGAATTATCCCATACATGATCTCGAGCTAGCAGCCATTGTTCACGCCTTGAAGGTTTGGTGTCATTATTTGTACGGTGTGCATTGTGACGTTTTTACTGATCACTGTAGTCTGCAGCATCTGTTTAAGCAGAAGGATTTGAATTTGCGCCAGAGGAGATGGTTTGAGTTTCTCAAGGATTATGACCTCACTATTCTATACCACCCGGGGAAGGCCACTGTAGTGGTCGATGCCTTGAGTCGCAGAGCAGAGAGCTTGGGGAGTCTAGCATATCTCCCAGCAGCAGAGAGACCACTAGCCCTTGATGTTCAGGCTTTAGCAGGTTAGTTTGTGAGATTGGACTTATCGGAGCCTCATCGGGTGTTGGCTACTGTAGCTTCCAGGTCTTCTCTTTATGACCGGATCAAAGAGTGCCAGTATGATGACCCACACTTGCTCGTTCTTCAGGATAGTGTCCGGCGAGGTGATCCATGGATGTAATGATTGATGATAATGGGGTTATGCGGATGTAGGGTCGGATTTGTTGCCCAATGTGGATGGGCTTCGAGAGTTGATTCTAGTAGAGGCCCATAGCTCACGGTATTCCATCCATCCGGGTGCCGCGAAGATGTATCAGGATCTGAGACAACATTATTGGTGGAGGCGGATGAAGAAGGATATTGTTGAGTTTGTAGCTCGGGTCTCAACTGTCAGCAGGTCAAGTATGAGCACCAGAGACCAGGTGGATTGCACCAGAGGTTAGATATTCCAGAGTGGAAGTGGGAGCGGATCACCATAGACTTTGTAGTTGGACTCCCACGGACTTCGAGGAGGTTCGATGCTATATGGGTTATTGTAGATCGGTTGACCAAGTCCGGGCACTTCATTCCTGTTAGTACTACTTATTCCTCAGAGCGGTTATCTGAGATTTATATCAGAGAGATTGTCAGGTTGCATGGTGTTCCAGTTTCTATCATTTCTGACAGGGGTACTCAGTTCACATCTCAGTTTTGGAGGGTTGTGCAAAGAGAGTTGGGTACTCAGGTCGAGTTGAGCACATCGTTTTATCCTCAGACCGACGGGCAGTCAAAGAGTACTATTCAGATTCTGGAGGACATGTTGCGTGCCTGTGTCATTGATTATGGGGGTTCACGGGACTAGTTTCTGCCACTCGTGGAGTTTTCTTGTAATAATAGTTATCAGTCGAGTATCCATATGGCTCCGTATGAGGCTTTATATGGGAGGAGGTGTAGATCTCCGGTTGGTTGGTTCGAGCCGGGTGAGGCCAGGCTATTAGGCACAGATTTGGTTCAGGATGCGTTGGATAAGGTGAAGTTGATTCAGGAGCGGCTTCGCACGGTGCAGTCAAGGCAGAAGAGTTACGCGGACCGGAAGGTCCGGGATGTGTCTTTTATGGTTGGGGAGAAGGTATTGTTGAAGGTGTTACCCATGAAAGGTGTTATGCGGTTCGGGAAGAGGGGAAAGTTGAGTCCCCGGTTCATTGGACCTTTTGAGGTGCTTCAGAGAGTTGGAGAGGTGGCATATAGACTTGCCTTGCCACCCAGCTTATCGAGTGTTCATCCGGTATTTCATGTTTCGATGCTTCGGAAGTATGTTGGTGACCCGTCTCATGTTTTGGACATCATCATGGTTCAACTTGAGGGTGATATGTCATATGAGGTGGAGCCAGTAGCTATTTTGGATCGACAGGTCAGAAGGTTGAGGTCTAAAGATATAGCTTCAGCAAAGGTGCAGTAGAGAGGGAAACCGGTGGAAGAGGCCACCTGGGAGACCGAGCGGGAGATGCGGAGCAGACATCCTCACTTTTTTGGGACTCCAGGTATGTTTCTAGACCCGTTCGAGGATGAACGTTTGTTTAAGAGGGGGAGAATGTAACGACCCGGCCGATCGTTTTGTGAGATTCACCCTATTTTTTTCTCTGTTTCAGCTTTGTCATATGCTATATAACCTAATTATGCTGTGTTGGGTCGGTTAGTTCGGGTTTGGAGTGGTCGTGGTGAGAATTAAGGCACTTAGTCTCTTAGATGAGCTTAATAGTTGAAAAAGTGAACCGGGAGTTGACTTATAGGTAAACAACCTCGGAATGTGAATTGTATGGCTCGGATAGCTTCGTTAGGTGATTTGGGACTTATGAGTGTGTTCGGAATGTGATTTTGAGGTCTGAAGTAGAATTAGGCTTGAATTGGCGAAATTGAGTTTTTGGCGATTTCTGGTCGGCAGTGGAAAATTAGCTATCGGGGTCGGAACGCAATTTTGAAAATTGGAACAGGTTTGTGGGGTCATTTTGGATCTGTGTGCAAATTTCCAGGTCAATCGGACGTGTTTTGGATGAATTCGGCATCTTTTGCAAAATTTAGAAGTTTTAAAGTTCATAGGCTTGAATCCGAGGTGAATTTGGTGTTTTGCGTTGTTTTGGGTGTTTCGAAGGCTCGACTAAGTTTGAATGAGGTTGTGGGATGTGTTGGCATGTTTGGTTGAGGTCCCTAGGGCCTCGTTTGAGTTTCGGATGGTTAACAAATCAATTTTTGGTCTTGAGTGAAGGCAGATCTTTTTGGTGTTTTTGTTCTGGTTTTCTCCTATGCGATCGCGTAGGTATTCCTGCGATCGCGTAGGCTTAGTGGAGGGGGCTGGGTAATTTGTGCTATGCGATCGCATAATGGAGGATGTGATCACGTGAGAGGGCAGTCTTTGGTCTTCGCAAACGCGTGGCCTTGTTTGCGTTCGCATAGGAGGAAGGGAGCGCGTGAGGTCGAGATGGTTATGCTTCGCGATCGCGTGAATGTGTATACGATCACGTAGGGTAAGCTTGGCCTGTGATATTTTTTTTCTTCATGATCACATGTGTATTTCCGTGATCGGAGTGAATAAAATATCTGGGCAGATTCTTTTTAATTTCAAAATGAGGGTTTAGTGTATATTTTCAAAAATCCATTAGAGAGCTCGGGAGAAGGTGGAAATTGAAGGGATTTTCAGTGGAGTTCTTGAGGTAAGTGTTCTTCAATCATATTTGGGTCAATTCCATGATTTAGTCTCGATTTTTATCATTTAATTTGAAGAATTAGAGTGGAAATTGGGGGAAATGGGAGGAAAGTTTGAGAATTTCTTTGATGATTTGAGTGGGTATTTGAGGTCGGATTTTGATGAATTTGATATTGGTAGACTCGTGAGGAAATAAGTATTTTAGTTTTTTTATTTTCATCGAATTCCGAGACGTGGGCCCGGGGGTCGGGTTTGGCCAATTTCGGGATTTTGGGTTTATTTTTGAAATTTTCGAATAGGTTTTGTTCCTTGGCATATAATAATGATATAAATCTGATTTTGGTAGATTTGGAGCACTCGGAGGCCGACTCTAGAGGCAAAGGCACTGTGGTTAGGATTTTAGCCGACTTTGAGGTAAGTAACGTTTCCAAACTTGGTTCTGAGGGTTCGAAACCCCGAACTATATGATATATGACTATAATTGAGGTGACGCACACGCCAAGTGACAGGTGTGCGGGCGTGCACTGAGTATTTGTGGCCTGGCTCATCCTATTGCACAGTGTAGTAGTTATTACGGATTGATATTCGCATGTCTATTAATATGGTAAATGTGAACATGTTAGGAATCATGTTAAGTATAAATGCTAAGGCTTCACCCCGAAAATGCTGAGACCCGAGTGGTCGTATATTACTGTCTCATTTTGTGATCATTTGATTTCATATCCTCAGTCATGTTATAGCATATCATTTCATGCCTCAGTCTCAATAATTGTTAATTATATGCATATTTATAATTGTTTTGGGCTGATTTATGCATCTGCGAACCATGTGAGTGAGACTGGAGATTAATGATTGAGTGAGGACGAGAGCCTGTTGTTGAGACAGTTGTGAGATCAGACTATACACCGCAACGATACTTTAATCATGCCTTCGTTGGCTTGATATAGCGCTTGGGCCAATAGGGCCTCTCCGGAGTCTTTACACCCCAGTGAGCGCATTGATATTGAGGGATGGATATTCCCTGGACGTGGACCTTGTTCGAAGTTGATGATATGTGAGGGATGGATCGTCCCTGGACATGGATCTTGTCTGTGTGTTGTGTTATGGAGATGGATCTTCTCCGTGGCGCTGGATTGGCCTTTTTCCTCAGTACCAAGTGACTATAGTCAACGATGATTATGTACATTCCGGGATGGACCTTCCCTGGGCCTGAGAGCCATATACGGTACTGAGTGGACTGCCGTGTGAGGGTTGTGAGCACTATGTGCATTTCCACACTGGTTTCTTATATTTATATGATGGCACGTAGAGTATTCCGGAATACTTGGCACATTTTGTATATTTTCTTATTAACTGTTAGCATGTCAAATTTTTGTACGATGTTTATTGTAAATCCTGAGGCTTAGTCCGTCACTACCTCTCAGCCCATAGGTTGGGTTCGTTACTTACTGAGTTGGTGTACTCACGTTACCCCCTGCATCTTGTGTGCAGATCCAGGTACACCGAGACCCGGTAGTGGAAACTGAGCAGCTGTCAGAGTTTCTTCGGAGTCATCGAGGTAGCAGCTGGCGATCGCCACCTCGTCTTCTCCTCCTTTATCTTCCTGTCGCACTTTTATGTTATAGACTATGTTGTCATTTCCTCTATTTTTACATTTGTACGTTGTAGTAGCTCGTGACTTGGTGACACTAGATCCGAGGTTGGAATTGGAAATTGTGTTTTAAAGGTTGTTAACTTTTAAATGGATTATTATAAACTTGGTGACAGTAAACTTGGATTCAACGAAATGTGTGGCTTACTGTCACGAACCAAAATCCCTAGGGTCGTGATGGCGCCGGACATCAAAGTCAGGCAAGCCAAGACATTAATTAATTGAAATAACTTTCCATTTTAAAACATTTATGAAAACACTTTCTTTAACTTCATTATATAATAGCCAAGTAAAAGTCTGTTAATTAAAACAATCGTTTAAAGATTACACTTAAGCAATTATATCCCAATACATATCCCAGAACCCGGTGTCACTAGTACACGAGCAATTTCTAAGAATTTATACAATCATTACAAAGCATGTCCTAAATACAAATTGGAGAAGGGAATAAAAACTAAAAGAGATACAGTACGAAGGAGACTCTGTCAGCTGCGGATCACCTCCGGATGATGCAGCTCGCCTAAGTCTCCGAATCCTCCACATTGTTATGAAACTACCTGTGCAATAAAACTGCACAGCAAGTGTAGCATGAGTACAAAAACAACATGTAATCAGTAAGCCGCTCGCCTAACCTCAGAGAGGTAGTGACGAGAGGTCAAGTTACACACTTACTAGGGTCCGGCAATATAATATATGACAGAATATGATGAAATACAGGACACATGTAAGACAGTGAGCAACGAGTACGTATCAAGTACAGAAATCCAGGTAACCACTGAGAATAAACAACAATGTACACTTTCCGTTTTCCCAAATACATGTCAAGCCAATATCAATAGAATAGTACCAAATAGTCATGCGCACACAAGGGTAAGACAATTGGCCGGAGTCGAAGGAATATCTAATCACTGAATAGGCGTAAAGCTTCCCCCGCTCGCGAATCATACCTGCGACTCGGGTGCTGACACATTTATACCAAATTACCATAAAGCTTCCCTCGATCACGAATCATACCTGCGATTCGAGTGCTGACACACTTATACTGAATATTATAAAGCTTCCTCCGCTCGCGAATCATACCTCCGACTCGGGTGCTGACACATTTCCACACATAAAATCCGTATTTTATCAAGAAAATAGTTTTCTCAGGAAAGTGGTAAAATCCTTATTAAAAGAAACATGAAATATAGGTTTTGAAATCATTTGTTTTTTAAGCTCATTTGTCAAGTTTAATGACATGCCACGATACAACCTAGTCCAGGTACACAAATATCTATAGAGAGATAAATCCTCTTTTGAGAAGATTAACAAGATGAACTCTAGTTTTCTTTTAGATATTCAATTGTGTCTTCGATTATATTAGCAGTTTAATATTACATGCAGGATTACAGGTATAACACGTAAGGCATGCTAGTGGGTCCTAGACTACCCGGACATGACATAATAGTAGCTACGCACGGACTCACATCACCTCGTGCGTACGTAGCCCCAGAAGATAACAACATGTATTGAATTAATTCACATAGGGGGATGATTCCCCCTCACAAAGTTAGAAAGGAGACTTACCTCGCTCCGAAATTCCAACACCGGTTTCCAAGCCCTTCCGATGACTCCAACAGACGCACAACGCTCTGAAACTACCACATAACGGCAAATCAATGAAAATTCATCCTAATACTCACAACAAATTCAAATTATATACTTTCCCAACCCCGCTCATAGAAATGACCAAAATGCCATCGGGCCCACGTGCCCGAAAATCCGAAATTCTCGAAGATACATGTTACCCGTAGCTCTACTAGTTCAATAATGCAATTTACTCTACATTCCATACTCAAATTCGTGGCTAAATTCCAAATTTACATTTTCTAGGTTTCTTCAAAATTTTCCCAAATTCCTATCAACTTCCATGCCTAATTCATGCATAAAATCTTGTATTTATCTAACAACCAGAAGGAATTTACTTACCTTGATGCCTGACGAGAATCCTCCTTGAAATGCTCTCTAAAAATCGCCCATGACAATGAAAAATGGGTGAGAAATGACATAAACCCGTCTTCAAAACATTATGCCCAGGCCTCTTTCGCACCTGCGATCCAATGGCCGCTCATGCGGCTCCGCACCTATGGAAATTCCATTGCAGGTGCGGATCTGACTTGACCCAGCAATTTCCCGCTCCTGCGATCCCTTCTTTGCACCTGCGATTCCGCAGGTGCGACCAATCTTCCGCACCTGCGGCCTCCTCAGGTCCAGCCCCAATCTCACACCTGCGGCTCTGCACCTGCGGTCAAAGCCTCGCAGGTGCGATTACACCAGATGACAACAAGCTTCAGCCCTTTTTCCAACTTCAACTTTGATCCATTAACCACCCAGAATCCACCCGAGGCCCCCGGGGCCCCGTCTAATCACACCATCCTATCCCAAAAGATAACACGGACTTTCTCGAAGCCTCAAATCACATCAAACAACATTGAAATGACGAATCGCTCTCCAATCCAAATCTTTAAGAACTTAGAAATTCCCAACTTTTACATCCGATGTCGAAACCTATCAGGTCACGTCTGATTGACCTCAAATTTTTTGCACAAGTCATATTCAACATTACGGACCTGCTCCAACTTCCGGAATTGCATTTCGACCTCGATAACACGCTATTATTTGGAAAAGACCCCGATTTTCTCAAAGATTAGAGATGCCACTGGTACTATCTTTCTGTCTTTGACCTATCGATTGAGGGGTGCTTCAAAACTTCCACTTCCGGTCGGATTTCTCAAAAACCTTCAAATTTCTATCTTTAGCCAAATGACTTCAAAATGACCTACGGACATCCAAATTCACTTCCGATCGCGCTCCCAATTCCAGAATCACCGTATAGAGCTATTCCCAGACTCGAAATCCAAAATGGGCATCAACAACACTGAAATGCACTTCAAGCCCATATCTATGAAATTCTTCTAAAATGCTAACTTCCATAATATACGCCGAAATGCTTCCGGATTATCCAAAACCTGATCCAGACATACACCCAAGTCCAAAATCATCATACGAACCTGCTGGAACATTCAAATCCTGATTCGGAGATCGTTTACTCAAAATTTCAATCTTAGTCCATTTCTCCAATTTAAGGCTTCTGAAATGAGAATTTTCTTTCCAAATAAATTCGAAACTTTCTGAAATTCAATTCCGACCACGCCCACGGGTCATAGTACCTGAAATGAAGCTTCTCATGACTTCAAACCGCTGAACGACGCGCTAGAGATCAAAACGACCGATCAGGTCGTTACATTCTCCCCCACTTAAACCGACGTTCATCCTCGAACGTGCTAAGAACTGCTCTGGAGTTATCAGAAATCACCGTTTAACATTTCGAGCACCTGCCCGTGCTACCACAACCTAGTCGAGCACAATAGCTTGATCAAATCTGGAGATTTCTTCTTTATTCCATATAATAAGCTCAGAATTCATTGAAACACCTGAAATTTTCTCTAGCCAGGCCTAGTTCCAATATTTAAGCACTGCATCAACTACCACACGATATACCAGATCATAATTGCATACCCTTGCTGAATCGGCACCATGCACCACATAACTCATCATCTGAGCACAATGACGCTCCCTGAACCTTAATAGCCAAATTCCACGAATCTGATGCTCCCAATGCACCTCATAACAAATATACATACATCCTGCTAGAATGCTGACGATACCACCACAACAGAGGAAAGTGCAGAATTTCATACTCAACTGCAGAGTTAGCAAATCCTTGAATACCTCATCTTGACTAGAATTGTCACTTCATTATAAACCTGAATAATGGTATTTGTTCTTTAATATACACTTCACATAACCTCATCTCACTGATCCCTGATCCGATAGTCCTGTCTCACCCAGTATGAACTGCTCAGACAACAAATCACCCCAAACATGGCCAATAGCCTCATATGATACCACATCACGCCAATAGACCATAACTCGAACATGATAATAAGAAACGACTCAGGAAGGAACTATTCGACTCACACAACTAATATGAATTCTTATAAGAAAATAGGAAGTAGAAAACAAGAAAATAAATATAGGAACCTTACTCATCATCACACTGTTGCGGCGTGCAACCCGATCCAGATAACATAACTATGGCGGCGTGCCACCCGATCCAAATATCATGCCCGTGGTGGTGTGCCACCCAATCCAAATAACATAATCATGGCGGCGTGCCACCCGATCCAAATAACATAAAATTCACGTAAAGAAACATACACGGAGCTGAAGTGCTCACTATTACAAGTTTCTGAATATCGATCATAAGCACGCTAAGTGCATAATACCATCCTAGGGAGACTGACAAAGCCATATGCTTACAAAACTCGAGCACAACTGAGATGCGACATATACATATACTCTGAATCTCAAGAGCCTTCCTGCTCACATAACATCATCACTACACGGGACCTCAACACATAAGAAATTATCAAGTCATTTCACAACTCACACGGCACAATCACAATAACACATGAATTTGACGAAGACGGAACAACACCCGCTGTTCTAATAACCTTCCATGAAAAACGCTCTACTGAAAGGAACATGCCTGACTCATATGGAGCCCATAATCATATTTAAATCCATCCACAGACATCGAGCCACCTCGCTCGCACCAAACTTAGCTATTAGCTTTTATCTGGGTCCATATTAACCCACTTTCTCTCATAATACACGAGAACAATCATCATCACCGGGACAAACACCCCATAATCCATAATCAACTGAACCGAACGCTCTCCAGGCATAAATTCTCAATTAAGCAATATTGCACTTCTTTACACTCAGTCCAGATCTGAAATCCATCAAGTGACTACATGTCACATTTTATACAATATTTTCACTGTCATGCTTCCACAACCTTCTACACAAGGCAACAAGTCTGCCCATCCATAACACCGACCACACTAAGGCCGCAAAACACATCAAGAACCCATGACCAGGGCCTCTTTCACCGAATATCAATCTCAGGTGACACTGAAGATAACACCAACTTACTCTGAACTTTCAAATCACTTTTTCTTGCTCTTCCGAGCTCATGACATCCTTATTAACACCGAACCGAAATCTCGATTCTTACTCCCAGTTACATACTGCTTACCGCACCTAACATGCCAATACGAGGAAGCACAAGAATTCCATCATAACTTCTGAACCACCAATAGGGTGAACACTTCATCACATAGAACCCTTTCACTTAACTCAATTCAAGAGAACCATCACAACACACGAGTGAATTCCCACAATCACCCAACATGCAAATCCTTAAGTAGTAGTCTATACCACCATAACCCTTCTGGGATCCGCCTACACCTGACAGGCCATAACACTCAAGTGTAGTTACCATGGCCGACAAGCCCCGCACATACACCGGCACCAACCACATGCATAAATAAATCACATCAAAGGAACCGATCACTACCGTAAATATGCCATTTCAACCGTGGCTAATCAATCTATCTTCTTTTAATCATCTTCAATTGCCTCAGGAATAATAACAACTTCCTTCAACCCATAGAAAACTCAACCCTCACTCATCCAGAGTGACCTTGATTCGCGAGACTATGCTGCCCAAATTCGCAACCCGTCTCGTACCCTTCTGATAATCTTTTCTTCAATCCGGAGTTTATTTCTCTCACTCCTCCAATAATTATCCTACATGATGAAACATATCATAGTACATTCCAACCATCCTCCTTTTCTTAGAGATTACTCTGCAAAAGCTCGATTCTCGATCATACTGCTGCCTGAAATCCTTAAACGCCGCATTCTTAACTTTTGAACTCACTAGGACTGCTATTGAGAGTCACCCACTCTGACTGTCCCCGAATACAATCAACTCCAAGGCTCTCCTAGCACAGGAACACCTTTTTCAATGAAACACGTGACTAAATCAATATCCTTACAGCTCGCTCATGCCTTAAGCATAAATTCTGAATCTTCCAAAGCCTAACCCTGGCCCGATAGGAATAACTTTTGCACACATTCATCAAAACCCACGCACAATCACCCTTTACTCCTTTCCCTTAGCTGAAATAACTTGCCAATATTCCAAAAATCCTCAACCCCATGCGAAGACAATCCTACAACCCAACTGCAGATGGTGGGACTCCCCCACTTTGCGACTGCTCGGCTTCCGCTTCTTACACCTGGCCTCTTAGAAATGGAACCACCGCCTAGCCTTACTTTAGGACCATTCTATGTAGCTCTCAAACCAGTAGATCACCACGACTTCAAGCTCTCCAAAGATCATCTCTTCCCTAGCTGCCTCTATTACCAACCTTTATCCGGCACTGAACCGCCGCACCTCACGATCTCTGCAAACTGCATTATTCAATGCTTCCTCTCAATACTCTAACCCCACGCAACCGAAGAACCCATAGCACCGACAAATTAACACATTCCATTTGATAAATGACGACGATGACACGTCACAGGTGCATATCCCATCTCACTTAAAGACACCAAGACCTACTACCTTATCAACCCCAACCAGACCATTCAAAACGCAAATGCCCCTCCTCTACCGACACAAAAGCACTAAAATCTCTAAATCAAACTCTGAGAAGACCTCCCTTCAAACCATTCATCACCCTCAACATATGGGCAAGCATTCTATCATCATATCGACACCGCGCGACAAACAATTGCAAGCATCATCACCACCTGAGGATAACTTTAAGGCTCCCAGAAACACAACTACTGAGCTGAAACAACATATTACCCTTTTGCAGGGCCATAACAACAACCACGACCATTTACACATGGAAGCATCTCGGATTACATTTGTAGCACCATTTCCATTCCTCAAATTCCTGATCCATAGCAAGCGCTTCGCGACGCGTAAGATTGAGTAGGAATGAACATAGGCATAAGCCTCAAAGGAATCAACTCGCACAATGAAGAATCAAGAAGGGAAGTACTCCTAACAGCCTTGTAGCCTCTCGAAGATAAGTACAGACGTCTCCGTACCGATCTGCAAGACTCTACTAGACTTGCTCATGACTCGTGACACCTAAGGGAACCTAGCGCTCTGATACCATGTTGTCACGACCCAAAATCCCTAGGGTCATTATGGCACTGTACATCAAGGTCAGGCAAGCCAAAACATTAATTAATTGAAATAACTTTCCGTTTTAAAACATTTATGAAAACACTTTATTTCACTTCATTATATAATAGCCAAGTAAAAGTTTGTTAATTAAAACAATAGTTTAAAGATTACACTTAAGCAATTATATAGGGATACATATCCCAGAACCCGATGTCACAAGTACACGAGCAATTTCTAAGATTTTATACAATCATTACAAAGCCTGTCCGAAATACAAATTGCAAGGGAATATAAACTGAAAGAGATACAGTGCGAAGGAGACTCTGTCAGCTGCGGATCGCCTCCGGATGGTGCAGCTCGCCCAAGTCTCCGAATCCTCCACATTGCTATGAAAGTACATGTGCAAGAAAAATGCACAGCAAGTGTAGCATGAGTACAAAAACAACGTGTACTCAGTAAGTCGCTCGCCTAACCTCAGAGAGGTAGTGACGAGAGGTCAAATTAGACACTTACTAGGGTCTCACAATATAATATATGACGGAATATGATGAAATACAGTAGACATGTAACACAGTGAGCAGCGAGTACGTATCAAGTACAGAAATCCAGGTAACCACTGAGAATAAACAACAATGTACACTTTCCTTTTTCCCAAATACATGTCAAGCCAATATCAATAGAATAGTACCAAATAGTCATGCGCACACAAGGGTAAGAAAACCGGCCGGAGTCGAAGGAATATCTAATCACTAAATAGGCGCAAAGCTTCCCCCGCTCGCGAATCATACCTGCGACTCGGGTGCTAACACATTTATACCAAATTACCATAAAGCTTCCCTCGATCGTGAATCATACCTGCGATTCCAGTGCTGACACACTTATACTGAATATTATAAAGCTTCCCCTGCTCGCGAATCATACCTGCGACTCGGGTGCTGACACATTTATACTGAATATTATAAAGCTTCCCCCGCTCGCGAATCATACCTGAAACTCAGGTGCTGACACATTTATACTGAATATTATAAAGCTTTCCCCGCTCGCGAATCATACCTGCGACTCGGGTGCTGACACATTTCCACACATCAAATCCGTATTTTACCAAGAAAATAGTTTTCTCAGGAAAGTGGTAAAATCCTTATTAAAAGAAACATGAAATATAGGTTTTGAAATCATTTGTTTTTGAAGCTCATTTGTCAAGTTTAATGACATTCCACGATACAACCTAGTCCAGGTACACAAATATCCATAGAGAGATAAATCCTCTTTTGAGAAGATTAACCAAATGAACTCTAGTTTTCTTTTAGATATTCAATTGTGTCTTCGATTATATTAGCAGTTTAATATTACGGGCAGGATTACAGGTATAACACGTAAGGCATGCTAGTGGGTCCTAGACTACCCGAACATGGTATAATAGTAGTTAAGCACGGACTCCCGTCACCTCGTGCGTACGTAGCCCCCGAAGATAATAGCATGAATTGAATTAATTCACCTAGGGGGACGATTCTCCCGCACAAAGTTAGAAAGGAGACTTACCTCGCTCCGAAATTCCAATACCGGCTTCCAAGCCCTTCTGATGACTCCAACGGATGCACCACGCTCCGAAACTACCACATAACGGAAAAACAATGAAAATTCATCCTAATACTCACAACAAATTCAAATTATATACTTTCCCAACCCCGCTCATAGAAATGACAAAAATGCCCTCGTGCCCACGTGCCCGAAAATCCGAAATTCTCGAAGATACATGCTACCCGTAGCTCTACTAGTTCAATCATGCAATTTACTATACATTCCATACTCAAATTCGTGGCTAAATTCCAAATTTACGTTTTCTAGGTTTCTTGAAAATTTTTCCAAATTCCTATCAATTTCCATGCCTAATTCATGCATAAAATCTTGTATTTATCTAACAAACGGAAGGAATTTACTTACCTTGATGCCTGACGAGAATCCCCCTTGAAATCCTCTCCAAAAATCGCCCATGACAATGAAAAATGGGTGAGAAAAACATAAACCCGTCTTTAAAACATTCTACCTAGGCCTCTTTCGCACCTGCAATCCAATGGCCGCTCCTGCGGCTCCGCACTTGCGGAAATTCCAGCGCAGGTGCAGCTCTGACTTGACCAAGCAATTTCCCGCTCCTGCGATCCCCTCTTCGCACCTGCGATTTCGCAGGTGCGACCAATCTTCCGCACCTGCGGCCTCCTCAGCTCCAGCCCCAATCTCCCACCTGCGGCGCCCCTAGCTGAACCTGTGGCTCCGCACCTGCGGTCAAAGCCTCGCAGGTGCGATTACACTAGATGACAACATGTTTCAGGCCTTTTTCCAACTTCAATTTTGATCCGTTAACTACCCGGAATCCACCCGAGGCCCCCGGCGCCCCGTCCAATCATAGCAACCTATCCCAAAACATAACACGGACTTCCTCGAAGCCTCAAATCACATCAAACAACATTGAAATGACGAATCGCTCTCCAATCCAAATCTTTAAGAACTTAGAAATTCCCAACTTCTACATTCGATGCCGAAACCTAACATGTCACGTTCGATTGACCTCAAATTTTGCGCACAAGTCATATTCAACATTACGGACCTGCACCAACTTCCGGAATCGCATTCCGACCTCGATAACAGAACTTCCACTTCTGATTGGATTTCTCAAAAACCTTCAAATTTCTATCTTTAGCCAAATGACTTCAAAATGACCTACGGACATACAAATTCACTTCCGATCGTGCTCCCAATTCCAGAATCATCGTATGGAGCTATTCCCAAACTCGGAATCCCAAAAGGACATCAACAACACTGAAATGCACTTCAAGCCCAAATCTATGAAATTCTTCTAAAATTCTAACTTCCATAATATATGCTGAAATGCTCCCGGGTTAGCCAAAACTCAATCCGGACATATACCCTAGTTCGAAATCATCATACGAACTTACTGGAACCTTCAAATCCTGATTCGGAGATCATTTACTCAAAATTTCAATCTTAGTCCATTTCTCCAACTTAAGGCTTCTGAAATGAGAATTTTCTTTCCAAATAAATTCTAAACTTTCTGAAATTCGATTCCGACCACGCCCACGGGTCATAGCACCTAAAAGGAAGCTACTCACCACTTCAAACCGCTGAATGGCGTGCTAGAGATCAAAACGACCGGTCGGGTCGTTACACTTGCCTGATTCCACGACAGGTTCCATCACGACTAAGGATTTGGGGTCGTGACAACAACAATATATTTTCTTTTACTTCGCTTGGTGTAAAGTATGATAAAGATATAGTGAGAAGAAATTGCGGTATCTACACATTTAGATTCCAGGGACAAATGTATCATTTTATAGATGATTTAATTCCTTCCAATTAAAAACCCAGGAATTTACAGTTGTACTTCTATGATCATGATAATGAACTAGTTAATAGGATGGCTTGTTCGACAAAAATTAATGAATCAATAGTAAAAAAGTTGATGGACATATTGAAACTAAATCCATACACTAAAAATCTCTCTTAAATTCCCCAATTATCTGATTTCTATATTGCTCTTAAATGTCACTCAACCTTAGATCAACGGACATACAGCTTACCTAGATCATCAGAGATTGCGGCATTATGGCTTGAAGAAAATCCTACAGACATTTCTGCACCACATATTCGAATTTATACCTATAGTAATAGATCTCGATTAATACATTATTATTATGAATGTTATGATTCGTTGCATTATCCGTTATTATTTCCCTTCAATGAAAATGGATGGCATTGTGGAATCAAAACATTATCCTGACAAATAATGTGACGAAATGTAGAGCTTACTGTGAACATGAAAAGTTGCCCAGTATATCAAACATGTGTTCAGTTGACGGTATTTCTTGATATGGAAGACGAATCATTAGCAAAAGGAAAACGAAAAAGAGATACACTGTCTTGTCGAGAGTATTAATGTTACAAATTTCAAATATGTGATGACCCAAGGGGTAATTTTATGAATTAAGAGTCCTTCTTAGGCTTATTAACTATAAAAAGACTAATTTTAATCACCTCAATTTGCGTGCACACTCCAGACGTGAAACCAGAAAGCTAAAATATGACAAATAGTAATTTCTAGAGTTAAAATTTGATTATAGTTGACTTTGGTCAACATTTTTAATTAACGGACCCGGATCCGTGTTCTGGTGATCTCGAGAGGTCCGTAGTAAAATATGAGACTTGGGAATATGCCGGGAATAGAATTCCGAGGTCTCAAGCCTTAGGAATCAATTTTTGAAACAAATTGTTTTGCTGAATTATTAATGAAATAACGAAAAGAATTAATGTTCGAAACCATTGGTATCAGGCTCGTATTTTGGTTCCAAAGCCCGGTACAGATTTGTTATAGTATTTGAATACTATCTGTGAAACTTGGTGAGAAACGGATTTTATTTGACGTGATTCGGATGCCCGGTTGAGAAATAGTGAACTTAAAGTATTCTAGAGAAAAATGATGAGTTCTAGTTTTAATTCATAGTTTTACACGTTATTATCATGATTTGATGGCACGAGGAAGTCCGTATGATGTTTTTAGACTTGTGTGCATGCTTGGTTTAGAGCCCCGAGGGTTCGGGTGAGTTTTGGATAGGTCACGAGGAGTTTTACACTTAAAAATTTGCTGTTTTTTGCTGTTTTCTGGTGCCCATTCCTTTTCTTCTTCGCGTTCGCATTACCCCAGTCATGAATGCATAGTGTAAATAGCTGGGGGTCATTTTTATTCTATGCGAACGCGTAGACCCTCACGCGAACGCGAAGCACTGGCAGTTAAAGCTTCGCAAACGCAGAGGGTAACTGGGCCTTGGGGGAGGGGAGCCTGGTTGTTCTATGCGAACACGGCCCACCTTACGCGATTGCGAAGTCCACTGGCCCATTACCTTATACGAACGCGGGCAGGCCCACGCGAACGCGATGAAGGCCTGCCCAGTCATATTTAAACACTGTTAAACACGAACATAACCCTTTTTTTTACAATTTTTCGAACAACCAAGCCCTAAGGACGATTTTCTTCACCAAAGTTCATCCCCAAAGCGTAGGTAATCAATTCTAAACTCTACCCTTTCAATTAACCAATGTTTTTCATCACTTTTAAATCAAAAATCAAGAATTTTCATGGTAAAAATTGAGGGTTTGGGTAGAACTAGGAAATTTTGTAAAAATCGAATCGTTACCTTGAATTGAGGTCGGATTTCGAAACTAACTGCATATTCGGGCTCGGGGTGAATGGGTAAACGTAATTTGGTCCGAACCCCGAGTTTGGACCAAGCGGACCCCGAGTCGGATTTTAACTTTTTTGAGAAAACTTAGGAAAAATTATAATTTTCACTAAAGTTAGTTCCTTTAGCATTAACTAATGATGTTAAGTTAATTATGGTTAGATTCGAGTGTATTGGAGGTGAATTCAAAAGGAAAATCTATAATTGAGCAGTGAGTGGCCTGCGCATTCGAGGTAAGTGCTTGGTTTAACCTTGACTTGATGGAATAGGAATCCCCAACTTAATTGCTATGTGAATTTGCATGTGTGTGGTGTATAGGTGAGGTGACGAGTATCTATGCACCACCAAATTATCTGTTAAACATTATCCCTTCCCCGTTTTCAATTTATTTGATTCAGGCTTAATTATTTTATGCGTATTGATGTTTCTATGACTACTTGGCTTTGTTAACTTGTTGATAAGTCTAGCTTCAATTATTTTTGGAAAGTGTTGGTTGTTCCCTTGGTTTCATTGTGGTACATAAAGGTTGAGCGGGTTGACATTGTTTTACGAAATATGTATATTCCTGTTGGTTTCATTTTGAGATGATATTGATGAATTTTATGAGAAAATACAGTTTCTTGTTTATATTTGTTAAGACAAAAATGTTGTGAAAGGCTTGTCCTGAATTGTGAGAGTTTTCGTAAATAAACTGACATGATATGTCTGGAGGGAGCGGGTTGCATGCAGCAACAAGGAGTAATAAGGGTGGACAGGTGGGATCGGGTTACACGCCGCAACAATAGCAATAATGGTGATATATATATATAGGGATGAGCAATAAGGGTGGACACGTGGGAGCGGGTTGCAGGCCGAAATAAAGAGCAATAAGGGAGGACACTTATATTTTACTGATTTTCAAAGAAAACAAATATTTGAGAACTTACTCGTTTACTTCACTATTTTTTATATTTTGCACTACTTTTATTTTTAAGTTGAGTTTTGGAAACTGGGAAACTTACGTGAGAATTGGTTATAGGTGAGACCTGGAAAAGGTTTCTGAGTTATTTTAAATTGTTCCTACAGTTATTGTTTGTTTATTTTAGAATTTCCTTTTTGCTTTATTTTATATCGTTCACAGGTTATATTGTTAATGCCCCGCCGTAGCCTCGACACTACTTCGTCGAGGTTAGGCTCGACACTTACTCACTACATGGGGTCGGTTGTACTGATACTACACTCTACACTCTTTTTGGCAGATCCAGGTACCGGCCAGCGTTAGAGATTTTAATAGGGGTCATTCATCATACGGAGACACGAGGTATATCTGCCGGCTTTCGCAGATTCCTGAAGTCTTCTCTTAGTTTATAGAGACTGTTTTATTCTACTCAAAATTGATATATTATTTTCTTTCAGCCCATTATTTGTAGTATTCTTAGAAGCTCATGAATTGTGACACCAGACCTTGGGTAGTCTTAGAGTTATATATATTTAGTTCGTGGCTCGGTTTATTTATTTGTTTAACATTTTCTTTATGAGGTTATTTGCTGGAAATCATTATACTTAATTTACTTTAAATTTGTTTTATTGTGTTTAAATAAGTAACCAAAGGAAAAATAGCTAATCAAATTCTAACATTGGCTTGCCTAGCAAGTGTGGTGTTAGGTGCCATCACGATCCCTAAGGTTGGGGATTTGGGTCGTGACAAGTTGGTATCAGAGCACTAGGTTTCTTAGGTCTCACAATTCATGAACAAGCTTGATAGAGTTTGAAAGGTCAGTACGGAGACATCTGTACTTATCTCTTAGAGGCTATGAAGTTAGGAACAAACTCCGTTTTTATTTCTACTTTGTCGTGTGATTCTTGGTATCTCAAATACTGATTGAACTCTTCTACTCTCTCGCAAGTGGCGAGAACACGTGCTTTTTCTTCCGCTAACCAACAATCCGGTCTTCCAGCATCAGCGGCTCCTATTAGGGGCAGAGGCCGAGGTAGGGGCAGGACTCAGCTCGTTGCTCATACTGCAGCCCCAGCTGTGGAGCCCCAGATTGAGATTGACGGGGGACTCCTGCTCAGACCGTTCCAGCTGTACCAGCTCGGTTCCAGAAAGGTTTATTGCAACCCCGGTACTTCAGGATGCTTTGGTCAGATTAGTGGGCCTTATGGAGGGTGTATCCCAGACTGGCGCACTCCCTGTTGCAGCAGCTGCATCTCAGGCTGGAGGAGGGGTCTAGACTCCTGTTACCCACACTCTTAATCAGACTACTCCTCAGGTTAAGACCCCAGCGGCCAATCCAGTTAGGGTAATTCAGCTAGTTGCTCTAGCACCGTCCGTTGATGGGGTAGCTATGTCCATCAATGCCTTGTGGAGATTGGATAGGTTCATTAAGCTATTCGATGTTCACTTCAGTGGTGCTACTTCAGAGGAATCCTCAGGAATATCTGGACAGTTTTCATGAGGTTCTTTGTAATATGGGTATTTTGGATACCAATGGGGTCGATTTCGCTGCATTTCAGATGACTGTTTCCGCTAAGAAATGGTGAAAGGACTACTTGTTGACTAGACTAGTTGGGTCACCTACTCTGACTTGGGATTAGTTCTCACATCTCGTTTTGGAGAAGTTCTTGCATGTTACCACTCAAGAGGAGAAGCGTCGTCAGTTTGAGCGACTTCAACAGGGCAGCATGACTGTGACCCAGTATGAGAATCGTTTTGTGGAGTTGGCTAGAAATGCTATTCTCTTGTTGCCCATAAAGAGAGAGAGGGTCAGACAGTTTATTGAGTGGCCTTTCTCAACCCATCAGGTTGCAGATGGCCAAGAAGACAGGGACCGAGATTTCTTTTCATGATGCAACTAATATGGCTAGGAGAGTTGATTCGGTTCTCGGGATGGGAGGTCAGGGGTCTGACAAGAGACCTCGCTATTCCGGTGGTTTTAGTAGTGCCTCATCTGGAGGCGGGATTTCATTTAGCAGAGGCCAGTCTTCCAGGCCATTTCACTCAGCACTTCAGATTTCACATGGTACTTCGGGTGGTCGTGATTCTTATATGCCTTCTTCAGCTCAGCCAGTCCACGGTACTCCTTCAGCCCCTATCAGAGCACCTCCTTTGCAGAGCTATTATCGTGGTCAACCGGCTCGTCAGGGTCAATCTTCATATCAGGAGGGAAGTTTTGAGTGTGGTGAATATGGGCATATTCGGAGAGCTTGTTTGAAGTTTCTGGGTAATCATAATCAGTACCAGGGTTCTTGTGCCATAGTTTCAACACCAACTGCAGCACCACCTGCCTAGCCAGCCAGGGGTAGGGGTTAGGCAACTAGAGGCAGCGGTCAGATTGTTAGAGGTGGAGGACAGGTCACCAGAGGTGGAGTCCAGCCCGCTAGAGGTGGAGGTCCGCCCATCAGAGGTCCTCCTAGAGACATAATCAGTCCCGACTTTACGCATTTCCAGTTAGACCCGAGGCGGAGTCCTCCGATGTTGTTATCACAGGTATCATCTCAGTTTGTGATAGAGTTGCTTCAGTTTTGTTTGATCCAGGGTCTACTTATCCTTATGTTTCATCCTATTTTGCCTCGTATTTAATTTTTCCCCGTGATTCCTTGAGTGTTCCTGTTTATGTGTCTACACCGGTGGTGGATGCTATTGTTGTAGATTGTGTATATCGTTCATGCGTAATTATTATCGAGGGTCTTGAAACTAGTGTAGACCTTTTGCTTCTTGACTTGGTCGATTTTGATGTTATATTGTGCATGGATTGGTTGTCACCTTATTATGCCATATTGGACTGTCACGCTAAGACAGTTACTTTAGCTTTGCCGGGATTGCCTCAGTTAGAATGGAAAAGGACTCCTGGTTATTCCCCTAGCAGAATGATTTCTTATGCTAAGGTTTGTCGCATGGTTGAGAAAGGATGTTTTGCTTATTTGGCTCATATCCGTGATTTTGATGCCGAGATTTCTTCAATAGAGTCAGTGCCTATTGTTCGGGAGTTTCCCGAAGTGTTTCCTGCAGACCTACCGGGGATGCCACCCGATAGGTATATCGATTTTTGTATTGATGTTACCCTGGGCACTCAGCCTATTTCTATTCCTCCATACCGTATGGCCCCACCAGAATTGAAAGAACAGTTGCAAGACCTGCTTGATAAAGGTTTCGTCAGGCCTAGTGTCTCGCCCTGGGGTGCACCGATTTTTTTTGTAAAGAAGAAGGATGGATCGATGAGGATGTGTACAGATTACTGACAGTTGAATAAAGTTACTATCAAGAATAAGTATCCATTGTCGAGAGTTGATAATTTATTTTATCAGCTTCAGGGTGCCAGTGTGTTTTCGAAAATTGATCTGAGATCGGGCTACCACCAGTTGAAGATTAGGGCGTCCAATGTTCCTAAAATAGCCTTTCAGACAAGGTATGGGCACTATGAATTTTTGGTGATGTCTTTTGGCTTGACTAATGCCCCAGCAGCCTTTATGGATTTGATGAATCGAGTTTTCAAGCCTTATCTGGATTCATTCGTAATTGTGTTCATTGATGATATTCTTATATAATCCCACAGTCGGGAGGAGCATGAACATCACCTTCGTATAGCGCTCCATACTTTGAGAGATAATCAGTTGTACGCCAAGTTTGCAAAATGTGAGTTTTGGATGGATTCAGTAGCTTTCCTAGGTCATATCGTATCGGCCGAGGGTATTCAGGTAGATCCTAAGAAGATAGAGGCGGTCAAGAACTGACCTAGACCCACTACAGCCACGGAGATCAGGAGCTTCTTGGGTTTGGCGGGTTACTACCGTCGTTTTGAGGAGGGGTTTTCATCTATAGCAGCCCCGATGACTAAATTGACTTAGAAAGGTGCCCCATTTAAATGGTCAGACGAGTGTGAGGTGAGCTTTTAGAAGCTCAAGACGGCCTTAACTTCAGCACCGTGTTGGTGTTACCATCAGACTCAGGTTCCTTCACGGTGTATTGTGATGATTCCCGAGTCAGACTTGGAGCAGTATTGATGCAGGATGGCAGGGTAACTGCATACGCGTCTCAGCAACTGAAAGTCCCTGAGAAGAATTATCTTGTTCATGACTTAGAGTTGGCAACCATTGTTCATGCATTGAAAATTTGGAGGCATTATCTTTATGGCGTGTCGTGTGAGGGTTTTCACTGACCATCTCAGTCTCCAGTACTTATTCAAGCAAAAGGATCTAAATTTGAGGCAGTGGAGATGGTTAGATTTATTGAAAGATTATGACGTCACTATATTATATCATCCGGGAAAGGCTAATGTGTGGCCGATTCATTGAGTAGGAAAGCAGTAAGTATGGGCAGACTTGCATATATTCCAGTTGGTGAGAGACCGTTAGCTTCATATATTCAAACATTGGCTAATCAGTTCGTGAGGTTGGATATTTCGCCCAGCCATGTTCTAGCTTGTACAGTTGCTCGGTCTTCCTTATTCGAGCATAGCAGAGATCGGCAGGATGATGACCCGCACTTGATGGTCCTTAGGGACACATTTCGGCACGGTGGTGCTAAGAAGGTTATAGTTGGAGATGATGGTGTTTTGAAGATGCAGGGTCGTATATGTGTACCTAATGTCGATGGCCTTCATGAGTTGATTCTTGAAGAAGCTCACAATTCTAAGTATTTTATTCACCTGGGTGCTGCCAAGATGTACCAGGACCTACGACAGCACTACTGGTGGCGAAGGATGAAGAAGGATATTGTTTCTTATGTGGCTCGTTGTTTAAATTGCCAACATGTGAAATATGAGCATCAAAGACCTGGTGGTTTACTTCAGCAGATAGAGATTCCTGAGTGGAAGTGGGAGCGTATCACTATGGACTTCGTTATTGGACTCCCACAGACTCAGAGGAAGTTCGACGCCATTTGGGTTATTGTGGATAACTCATTTCATTCCAGTGGCAACTACTTACACTTCGAAGCCGTTGGCAGAGATATATGTTTGAGAGATTGTTCGCCTTCACGGTGTGCCCGTGTCTATCATTTCTGATCGAATTACAGAGATTACCTTGCACTTTTGGAGAGCAGTTCAGCATGAGTTGGGTACCCGAGTTGAGTTGAGTTGAGTACAACATTTCATCCTCAGACGAACGGGCAGTCCGAGTGTACTATTCAGATTTTGGAGGATATGCTCCGCGCTTGTGTTATTGACTTTGGAGGTTCTTGGGATCAGTTCTTGCCGTTAGCGGAGTTTTCCTATAATAATAGTTATCATTCGAGCATTCAGATGGCTCCTTATGAGGAATTATATAGTAGACGGTGTAGATCGCCACTTGGATGGTTTGAGCCGGGAGAGGCTCAATTACTGGGTACAGACTTAGTTCTGGAGGCCTTAGATAAGGTCAAGATTATTCAGGAGAGACTTCGTGTAGCCCAGTCAAGGCAAAAGAGTTATGCCGATCGTAAGGTTCGTGATGTGGCATTCATGGTTGAAGAGAGAGTATTGCTTCGGGTATCGCCCATGAAGGGTGTTATGAGGTTTGGGAAGAAAGGCAAGTTGAGCCTTAGATATGTCGGGCCGTTTAAGACTCTTGATAGAGTGGGAGAGGTAGCTTATAGACTTGTGGTGCCTCTAGGGTTATCCTCAGTTCATCCGGTATTTCATGTATCTATGCTCCAGAAATATCATGGTGACTCGTCCCACGTGTTAGATTTCAGCTCTGTCCAATTGGACAAAGACTTAACTTATGAGTAGGAGTCGATAGCCATTTTAGACCGGCAGGTTCGTCAATTTAGGTCTAAGAGTTTTCCTTCAGTTCGAGTGCAGTGGAAAGGTCAGCCCGTTGAGGCAGCTACTTGGGAGTCCGAGTCGGACATGAAGAGTAGATATCCACACTTGTTTGCCAATCCAGGTGATTTTCTATGTCCGTTCGAGGACGAACGTTTGTTTTAGAGGTGGAGATTGTGATGACCCAAGGGGTCATTTTATGAACTAAGACTCCGTCCTAGGCTTATACTCTCGGATGAGACTAAGCAGCTACCGACCGTTCCGACGCGCCCTTGACCTATTTTGATTAAGACCAAAAACCTATCTCTAAAGTGGAGCCTAGTTTAAGCTGTCAAACAAGTGATGATTGAATGAAAGAAAAACCACTAGTAGGGATATGGATGGAGTCTCGCTCAGTAAAGAGAGTTGTAGGATTCGTAAAACAGGAGAAGAGCCTTTACTTTCAAATGACAACTGCTTCTTCCTGCTGCGAGGGCCTTGAAACCAAACCGCCCCCCGCCCGATCAAGTACCTGTTGCTTCGCTGGTAGGCCTACTTAGGTTAGGGTTCCAAACCTCAGTTCTTACCAACCTCCGGTGTGTAATCTACATCTTTCTAGCTAGAACTCGGTCGAATAAGAATCATTGATTCCCTCTGCTGTCAATTTCTTATTCATTCATTGCGTTCGGCCGGTGCTCCTTTCTCATCTCAAACCATAACTACTCTGAACGTTAGGGAAGATAAGGGAAGACCGCCTGAGCGAAGCGACCGAAGGAACTTGACTTATCCGAACCGAACGATAGCGGCTTAAAGCGTTGCCTATCACGAGCAGCCTCGCTCCTTGATCGGCGGGGAGGAGCATCTCAAAGTATGGGGCAAAGGATGTTGCGTTTTGACTTTGTCTCCCGGGATCCACCACAGGTTGGGTTTGAGAGCCGTGTGATGGGTGACTATCCAGCACGGTTCGGAGAGCACTTTTAGTCTGCGCTGGTGAATGGAAGCCCCCCCTATCAAGCAAGAAGGAAGCGGCTCTTCCCACGGCGGAGTCACCATTGACTCTATTTATTATTATGGTAAATCAGTGTATCAAGATGTCAATCTGAGATCTTATTTCGGTTCGATACGTCCACCTACGAGACTCACCTTTGGCTTTCGTCTCGGTAGGTGTATTATTATACATTTTCCCAAAAGAACATTCATTCATTTCTTTCTTCCCCGTCGACCACGACGACTGAAACGACGCGAAAAATCCAGACCCGTAAAGGAGAAGGGCNGGTGGAGCCTAGTTTGTCTGGGGACAACGGTAAACGTGAGGAATGGCACCTCCGCCCTTTTAACTATAAAAAGACTAATTTTAATCACCTCGTTTTGCATGCACAGTCCGGGCGTGAAACCGAAAAGCTTTTATGTGAAAATATGTGAAATAGTAATTTCTAGAGTTAAAATTTGATTATAATTCACTTTGGTCAACATTTTTAGTGAACGGACCCGGATCCGTGTTTCGATGATCCCTAGAGGTCCGCAGTAAAATATGGGACTTGGGCGTATGCCTGGAATCGAATTCCGAGGTCCCAAGTGTTGATACCCAATTTTTTCTCAAATTATTTTAAAATTGCATATATACCTTCAAAAAACATGATTTCATAGCAATTGGTATTTTCCTATAATTTTACCATATTTTTATTAATTTATTTTTAATTCATCTAGTATTTTCATTTCTAATAATTAATTATAAATTGCAATACAAATGATTTAAAAAATATTTCTTGACTTAATATATTATTTTTTATCCTATTGAGACCCAATTATTTCACAATCAGCCAGATTGGCATTCTTTGGCTATAATTGCAATAACTTTGCAATTATAGCCTAATCATATATTTTATGTTATTTTGGCCCAATAATTAGTCATTTTTATATTTTAAATACTAATTGATCATGTTAATTTAATTTTATTAAGCATCAATTTCATTTTTATAATTATCAGCTATTTTTATAAATTATTTATCTATTTTTAATTGGGTATTTATTAGTTAGCCACTATTATTTAAATTCTAGCATAATTAATCCGGACCCCTAACCCAATTAATTAACCCAAATAATCCATCCCTGTCCTCACAAAATACCCGACCCAATCCCTCATTCGATCTGAGTCGTTGATTAATTCAAATCAACGGCCCAGATTAATCCCTACCATATTTAACACTAGAAGACTACCCCCCCCCCCCAATCTCTTATTTCCCCCTCTCATTTCTCACTAATCCTTTCTCTGAATCCTCTCACCTCTCTCTATAAACTCTCCCTCTATTGAGCCCTTGTCTTCCCTTCTCCGGCCACCTCCTCGCCGGAAACCATGGAGGCTTCACCTCTCACCAGCCTTATGGCTCCATCCTTTGCCTTGTGTCACTGTTTGGGGGTTCTCAAGTGAACCAGAGGCGGTTCGACTCCCATATCCGGTCTCATGCCATCTTTCCGTCCATCTATGGTCATTCGAGTAAGATCTATCACCCTCCGGTTAAAACCGGTAAGGTTTTGGGTTTTCTTCTTCTTCTTCTCTGGGTTTTGTCTGGAAACCCTAACCTTGGACCCTCCGATTTCTTTAGATCTGTAACAGATCTGTGTATATTATGAGGTTTTTACATGTTTTCTTCAAAGATCTTCTCGTTTCCTAAAACGATTCTTCACTTTTTAAAACTAGTTTCGAGATCCTTTTTTAAAAACAGTTCTTTTCCTAATTTCCTAGCATTTTCTCCTGATTTTTACCATGTTTAAACATCATCTGGGCTTTTTCCTTTGTTCGATTCCTCTATTGTTAAAAGCACAGAATTTCTAGGTTTAATATGTGAGTCCGAGTTTATTTTGCAGTATTGTTTACTTGTTCTAGCATGCTACTGTACTTTCGTGTATATTCTATGTGTTCTTGTGAATTCTTGCTCTATAATATCTGTTAGGGTTTCTGATTCTTTGTCGATTATGCCTAAACCATGCTTGTCTAACTGGTTCCTTTAATTACTTGTTATTTTCTAGGATGAATCCTTAAATTCATGATTAGGGTTTTGATTTTTGCTTAGTATATGATATTCCATTCAAATCGATATTGTTTTAGCATTTTGAATCTCTGAATAAATATGTTTAGTGCTTTATTGATTTTTCACATCATACTCTCTATTGATTTTCGAGTATTTCCCTAAAATTGTGATATTTTACTTTGAGTAATATTGATTGCCTGACTTTGAGTATTTCCTTATTTGTGTGATATTTCCTTGATTGATACTGATTCCCTGGATTTTCTTGTTGATTTCCAGAATTATCTCTTGCCTTATTTCTATGAATAAACCTGCTGTCAATTAGTTCTTATACACTTACCTTAATTAGGATATTCTGTATTTAGTCTTAATTACATGCTCTATACTTTTACTACTACTTATATGTTAAAATCAACTTCTCAATTGATTTCTTTCCTTGTTTATCACTGTTTGTTACCGTTGGACAT
The DNA here is from genome assembly GCA_005239525.1 of Nicotiana knightiana. NCBI lineage: Eukaryota > Viridiplantae > Streptophyta > Magnoliopsida > Solanales > Solanaceae > Nicotiana > Nicotiana knightiana. The sequence goes on from ML402786.1 coordinate 145,849, forward strand.
TGACTCCTTAATTAAAGGGAGTACTTATAATAATTAGATTCTAATTAGAGTTTATTTCTATAATTACGATGAAATATTACTGGATACCTTATTTGCTACCTGCTTTCAAACTATTTATACTCTCTGCTCTTCATTAACAAAGACGAACAATACACTTCTCTAAACTCTCTTACACACACACACACTACTGCTCTACTTTTTTATTGCTCTACTGCGACTGCTCTACTGTTCTATTGCTCTACGCACTACTACTCTACTGTTCTATTGCTCTACACACTACTGCTCTACTTCTCTTCACTTTATTTCTCTCCACTTTGCACTCATTCTTTCATTCAACTGGTATGTTTTCAGTTTAAGTTTACAGCATAAAAAACAACATGCCTCTTTTAATATTGCAATTCCTTTTGTTTCTATTATGCTTCTACTTGTGGTTCTGCTGTCTACCTTGCAATTAGCATTACCAATGTGATTATCCTTTTCCCTTAAGTTTCAGCATGTTTTACTGCCTTCTTATATGTTTCACTAGGACTCTGCCTTACCCATGATCCGCAGCACACTATAACCATGTATTTGTGTCACTTAGTTACATGTAATTCTGAACATATGATGTAACCCTTTCCCTGGACATGTATGTAACTCTGTTTGTTATGTACTTCCTCTTTGGCATCCCTCAATCTGATTCCGTTAAGTTTCTGGCCTGAACATCTTTATGAAAATTGTTCTGTGGTTGTTAAATTCTGTGATACTTTAGTATTTCTCTGGTATTAACTTGTATGCAAATCTGCTTCATGAGCAGCCTACTTGTCCCCAATCCCTTAGAAATCCTGCTTAGAACTCTGCATATGCACCATTCTGCATCCCTACCTGTGCATTATACCATGTTTTAGGATTTCGTTCATACTCGCTTAACAACACCTAGTCTAACTACTGCTGCATGTTATTCTACACCTAGGCAAGCCTTAGGAAATCAGTTAAAGAAATAAAACCAGAACTGTCCTTTGTGATTAGTGTTCAACTGTCAGCATGTTTAAAACTAATAGGCAAGCCTGATTAAGACTTCCTCTCTGAGTTATGCAATAAATCTATCATTGTGTTATCACTTTGGTACCATGCTTAGGATCTGAACCTGAATCTAGACCTTAACTGTGTATGAGTCATGATGTTAATATGTACTATGTGTGGAGGTACTTGAGCCTTTTCCTGTTTGTATGGTTATCCCCTTAATTGCAGTCCTATATGTTTCTTGTTTGTCGCTTAGTGTTTTGACTTTAAACCCGAGGGTCTGCCTAGCACCTTCCTTATAGGATAGAAGTCCTAAATTCCTCCGGGACTGATAGGAAGGGGCGGGTAACAGAATGCAATAGAGGTCGAGACCAACACTCGCTCTAATTGCCTTTACGGGGTGGGAAAGGATAGATATGTATATCATGACCGGTGCGCTAATACCATGTGTAGCCCCTCTTCGAGGAGTGATTACCGGGTATTTTACTGATGTGATCCATATTATTATAAACCTAGGATACCCTTTATATGCTTAGATCGTAATCCTTTCAAAATATAACCTTCTTTACTATTTATTTCAAACATATGCATGCTTAAGACTTAAATCCCCTCTTATTTGAGCCTTTATTTGTTTGTTTGCTAAGTCGTACAAATTCACTAAAGTTGTTTGATCGGGAACCACACTTGTGGATCCTGAGGGGTGCCTAACACCTTCCCCTTAGGATAATTTCAAGCCCTTACCCTATCTCTGGTTAACAACGTAGTTGTAAATGAACCTCTTTGATGTCTTAACGCACCTTTAAAAATAGTTAGGTGGCGACTCTCAAAAACACAAACCCCTTTCCCAAAAGGAAAGAGTTGTCCCAACCGAATGTCATAAACCCGATCTCCGCGAGGAAAGAGGGGGCGCGACAGCATGTCGACTCTGCTGGGGACTTTCAGGATTTTACCATTTTCAAATTGCTTTGTGAATTTGTATCTCTTCCCATTTCCTTTATGTGCAATTACTTGTCTTTTTCTTTAAGCATTTATTTTTCTTCAAAAGTAACTGACATGCTCTCTCTGTTTCCTTCCTTTGTAACCACTTTTAAATTATAAATTGTTGTATTACTGCTTTCATAACGTGCAAATACATGACAATGTGTCCTTAATGGTTATTTATTGCATAATCATGCTCAATATTCATACTCCACTCGTGCCAAACAAAATACTATAGCAACGCTTGATGATTGGTTGCGCCCTTCCTATATTAATACCCCTAAATTCGGAAAGGCTTATTTGCGGTAAAACTAGTCGATCAACGGTGCAGTCAATTATTCCGTTCCTTTCCCCCTTGAGTTGTCCGCTCGAGGGTACCAGTCTAAAACCCCATAGAAACCTTACTCCGTTATGTTGTTTCATGCATCATGGTCAAACCTAGCCAGACTAAAGTGTGGTCCGCACGATAGATTTTAAGATTGCCTTATCCAAAAGTTCAATGGGTTTCCCTAAACCCGAATGGACATCATCACGTTCTGTACATTTATTTGGAGAATTAAATGCTTTATGCTAATTGTTGATGTTAAATAGTCGAGTCTGGTAGGGGTAAGGGCCTAACCTTGTTTGCCTTGCAGAAAAATGAGGCACGAAGTCCCCAGATTCGGCATGGTCTCCAATATCCATCCAAGATTNAATTAAATGCTTTATGCTAATTGTTGATGTTAAATAGTCGAGTCTGGTAGGGGTAAGGGCCTAACCTTGTTTGCCTTGCAGAAAAATGAGGCACGAAGTCCCCAGATACGGCATGGTCTCTAATATCCCTCCAAGATTGCTAAGTTGGTGGGAAGATTTTCATTCTAGTGACAAAACTCTCGTCAGGAAATACTTGGGCAATCTACCATCGCTCCTAGAAATCCAGCCTAACAACATGATAATAGAGGCTGCTACCCTGTTCTGGGGTTGTGAAAGGTCCGTGTTCCACTTTAGGGACATTGAAATGACACCTTTGCTGGAGAAAATAGAAGGACCGGATGGCCTAGTATGGGAACCTCGGGGTTGCTAATGCCTGAGCACCGCACATACAAAGGTTTCCTCAAAATGATGGGTCTGAAGAAGACTGCAGAACTGGTATTCTTAAAGAAGTCATACATCCATGTTGACTACTTGTACGAGAGGTACGGTCACAACAAATTATACCGTACCTACCACGACCAGTTTGCCATCACATCCTTGGGACACATCCATCGTAGGGTATTCGTCTTCGTGTTTTGCTTCTTGGGTCTGATCGTGTTTCCCATAAAAAAGGAGAGAATTCACACTAGATTGGCCATGGTAACCAAGACACTAATGGAAGGAACTGATGGGCAAGACTTCAGTGTTGTGCCCATGATCATTGCAGACATATATCAAGCCTTGGAAAAGTGTCAACGAGGGGCAAGACATTTCGAAGGCTGCAATCTACTACTTCAGCTTTGGCTCATGGAACATCTCCAAAAGGGCGATTACCGACAATAAGTTCATCGAAGAGTCTGGGATGACCACATCACTTTATACCACCCGAAGCGAATGAATTACATCTCCGACATGTTTGCTCAGCCTGAGAACACTAAAGGATGGGTCGAGCTCTTTGGTAATCTGACTGAAGAACAAGTATAGTGGATGTTTGAGTGGTTTCCGATAGAGGAGTTCATCGCCCGTTCCAGAGATGCACCGTTCCTAATACTAATTGGTCTAAGAGGAAGATACCCTTACGTCCCTCTTCGAGCTATGAGGAAAGCGGGTAGGAAGCAAGTCATACCCAGGGTCGACAAGATGAGCCATCTTCGAGCTGACTTCCAAAATGACGATAGTCCTCACAAATGTCAAGCCCGGCACATGTGGCACTGCAAGATTATAATGGAGAAGGACACCATCGAGCCAGACAGATACCATGCCGGTTGTACCCCTTTCTATTCTGGTTGGTTGGCGGAAAATTGGGGTGGTCTGAGCGAGCCAGGGTTCATTCAAGGCCACAGGGTTATAGATGAAATGGCCGAGGCACAAGTCAAAAACAACCAACTGCGCAAAAGGATTCGTGAGTGTGAGGATGAGCACCGCGAAATACATGAGTCTAACAAGAAACTAATCGAGGAATGGAAGGATATGGCTATCAGCACCAACAAAAGGTTAAGGTATTTAGAACAAGGCATAAGGGAGCTGGAGAAAAAATTTCTCAAAAGGATTGAAGACTGTGACAAGGCTGGAAGGACTGACGGAGGACATCTAGCCAGAGCATACCTGTTGCTGGGGCTCCGCGAGTTAGGGGAGCTGTACGAAGGAAGCAAGAATGTCGAGTCTGGGGAAGGTCCTTCTGGGACCAAGTAGATAGGAATGTCTTTCTTTTACTTTATCAATGTAATAAGGCCAGTGGCCTTTAGTTACCTTTATTTCCTGTTTATTTAGTGTCGTTTTGAGGTTCGTCTATTTTTCTATCAATAAAATGAGGCATTTAGCATCTTAAGTTCTCTAAATCAATTTTTCGCTAGGCCTACCTCGGGCACAAAAGAGGTCCCCAAATTAGGACGCACTTTACATTCCTGCACTATGTGTTTAAATACCACAATACTTTTCATAATCCTCACTGACTTGGTTACTTTTGTTTTTGTTTTTTTCTTTATTTATTTATTCCCCTCCCCAAAGGTTAGTTCGTGCACACTGGCATCATCATCCTATCTTACAAGATCTAGGGGCCCTCCACCCTCTCCTCCTCTTAGTCCTCCCAAAAGCAAGAACAAAGGCAAAAAGAAAATGGAAGATTCAGGCAACAACAAAAATAAGAATGTGGTTGAACGGATAGAGGCCGCTGATGGCCAGGGTATTCGGCTTCAGAATGAAACTGTGTCGCAGCTGGAACGGAAGTTGTTAAAGTTCCAAGAAGAGCTTGATCAAGTTCGGAATCTGGCAAACCTGTCATTCTCCCTCAACGTCCTAGACGTCAATATCCAGAATCCTGCACCTCCTCAAAACATCCCAAAGCAGCAAAATCATCCCACAGCTCATCATCACAACACCCCACCAAAGAACCAAACTCTCCTAGCACACTATAATGCCTGCCATACTCCAAACAACACCCTATTGCTTATCCCAGAACCTCATAACTCCGCAAATGACCATTTCCACACTCATAAGAATCCCATCTACGTGGAGACCATGCCACACTCCACTCCCCTATCACATACACACCTGAGTCTGATGAAAAGCACCTGCTTATCAAGAACTTGGCCGAAGAACTTAGGAAGCTGACCAGCCGGGTTCAAGGCGTCGAAGGAATCAAGGGAGTCGAAGGGTTGAACTATGAAGACCGAATACAGCCCGATGTCGAACTGCCCGAGGGATACAGACCTCCTAAGTTTGAAATGTTTGATGGTACGGGTGATCCAAGGGTCCACCTGAGAACTTATTGTGAAAAGCTGGTTTGAGTAGGGAAGGATGAAAGGATCCGCATGAAGTTGTTCATGAGGAGCTTGAACGGAGATGCATTGTCTTGCTACATCAGCCCAGACCCCAAGAAATGGTTGAATTGGGTGAGCGTGGCATCTGACTTTATGGACAGATTTAGATTCAACACAGAGAACGCACAAGACGTGTTCTATATTCAGAATTTGAAAAAGAAACCCACAGAGACATTTCGCGAGTATGCTACTCGCTGGAGGTCCGAAGCTGCTAAGGTCAGACCTGCCTTAGAAGAGGAGCAGATGAACAAGTTCTTTGTCCGGGCCCAAGACCCACAGTACTATGAACGGTTGGTGATGATTGAAAACCACAAGTTCTCCGACATTATCAAATTAGGTGAACGGATTGAGAAAGGTATCAAGAGCGGTATAGTTACAAATTTTGAAGCCTTGCAAGCTACAAACAAGGCTTTGCAGTCTGGTGGTGTGTCTAAGAAAAGGGACGTGGGAGCCATGATGGTTGCACAAAGAACCAAATCCCCACTCAAATACCAAACTTACGCAACACCTCCACTCACATATCAACCCACCCTAAATTACCAAGCACCCTCATACTAAGCTCCACCACCAACTTATCAATCACCTCCGCCACCGACATATCAACCTACTTCACCCAGATACTCAAAACCCGCTCCTGTCTACCACACTTACAATTCTCAACCATCTCATTACCAATCACCCCCTACCCGTCAAAACTTCCCTATACCTCGTCTTAATTTTGATCGCAGACCTCTAAAATAGTATACCTCCATCGCTGAACCCATCGACCAGCTGTATGAGAAGCTCAAAGCTGCTGGTTATGTCACCCCCATCCCTGTTGCAACCCCTGAGAATCCTTCTCAATGGGTCAACCTAAACAAGTCATGTGCATACCACTCCGACATGAAGGGGCACACCATCGATGAGTGCTGCTCTTTGAAGGACAAGATACAATCCCTGATTGACAACAAGGTCATCGTGGCAAAGGAATCCACTCCAAACATTCGCAATAATCCTCTTCCGGACCATAAGGGTGGAGGTATCCACTTGATTGAAATAGAAGATGATTGGGACCCCGAGGGATCAATCAGGTTGATCGCAGAAGGCGATGATCCAAAGAAACCTGCAGTCACTCTCAACCCGATCATAGTCAAGATTCAATCGTCTGAGGATGCTGAGGTTAATATGTCCATGCCTCTTGAGTTTGAAGCAGCGTCACCTGCAAAGGCACCAGTATCGATTGAAGTTGAGTTCGTGTCTCCAGTGAATGCACCCGCACCATTTGAGGTTGCAGTCTCGCCACCCCAGGCACATGTTCCATTCGAAGTTAGGGTAGCTGTGCTAATCACGGTGGCGATATATAGCACACCACCTTTCTATACAGATGTTGTACCATGGGACTATACAGCCGAGGTGAGAAGGACAGGCAAAGTCAAGACTGAAGAGGCTATTGCAGCGCAAGGTATGACGAGAACTGGTAGAGTCTATACCCCTGAACATCTGGCTGAATCCAGAAGGCAGGCTTCCAATCGGCCTCCCATTATCGAGACAGGTCCGGACGACCTTTGGAGGAAAGTACAGGCCAAGGAGTATTCGATCATCGACCAGTTGAACAAAACCTCAGCGCAAATATCCATCCTCTCTTTACTGCAGAATTCCGAGACGCACATGAATGCTTTATTGAAGGTGTTGAACGGAGCCTATGTGCCAAATAACATCACTAGTGGAGAAATGGATAATATGGTGGGCCAAGTGTTGGAAAGTCACAAAATCACTTTCCATGAGGACGAGCTGCCTCCTGAAGGGCTGGGCCATAACAAAGCACTGCACATAACTCTGCAATGTGAAGATTATTTCATCACCAGAATCCTGATCGATGGGGGATCCAGTCTTAACATTTGCCCGTTGATAACGCTCAAGAAATTGGGTAAAGGGATGCATGAGATAAAGGATGGAGCGATCAACGTGAAGGCCTTCGATGGATCTCAGAGGTCCAACATTGGTGAGATCAGCCTATGCTTGCAAATGGGGCCGACCTGGTTCGAGGTGGACTTCCAAGTGATAGATGTGCCAGCGTCCTACAATATGTTATTGGGACGACCCCGGATCCATGCTGTTGGGGCCGTAGCATCAACGCTACATCAGGCAGTGAAGTTCGAGTGGAGCCACCAAGAGGTAATTATTCATGATGATGGTAGCAACCATATTTACAGTCGCCAGACTATTCCGGTGATTGAAGGAAGAAAGAAGTTGGTGGAGAAATTTACCACCACATGTAACGGGTCAACACTATCGACAAAGATAAATGGTGGGATAGCAAGATCACAAGTATGATGAATTGGCGAGGGTACAAGCCAGGTAAAGGGCTCGGCAAGAACATTCAGGGGATCACCAAACCTATCAAACTCAAGAAACACGGCACAACTTTCGGTTTGGGATATGAATACACTTGGGAAGAATTTAAAAACTGGTCGCCACCATGGCGCATCCTTATTACCCTTTGGAGCAAACAATACCACATCTGGAGCAGACCTTCCAATAGGCCGACGTTATTTATGCATCAGACGAAGAAGAAGCACTCACGTCAATGAGGAACTTGGTTATAATATCTTCAATGTTCAAAACAATCATTACTATTACCTGCAATAAGATCTTCAATGTTCTTCAATGTTCAAAACATCTTCAATGTTTATCAAAACAATCGTTCAATTTATCAAAAGCATTTTTGAAATTTCCTTATGAATCCATATTTATTGCTATCATTTTTCTCTCATTGCTTTACCTATACATCATTACTATTACCTGTCTTGATTAATCGATGACTGTGACGTGTAACGAGACAACGCAGCAAACAGACGTAGATTCAGAAGAAGATGACATACCTGAAGAGATTGTCAAAGAAGTTGATAATTTTGAGAACAGACCTAAGTCCAACTTGGACGAGACTGAAACCATCAACCTGGGAGATTCAGGAAACATCAAAGAAACACGAATTAGCATTCATTTGTCGCCGTCAGAAAAGATAGAATACGCAGAATTTCTTAAGGAGTATGAGGACATATTCGCCTGGTCGTATGACAACATGACTGGTCTAAGTACGTCTATTGTGGATCAGAAATTTCCAACCAATACAATGTGTCCCTCGGTAAACAAAAGCTCAGGAAGTTCAAACCCGACATGAGTTTGAAAATCAAAGAAGAATTCACCAAGCAGATCAATGCCAAGGTTCTCAGGGTAGTTGAGTACCCGACATGGTTAGCCAACATTGTGCCAGTACCAAAGAAGGATGGGAAGGTCAGGGTCTGTGTCGACTACCAGGATCTCAACCGGGCAAGTCCGAAAGATGACTTCCCTTTGCCAAATATACATATACTGATTGACAATTGCGCCAAGAATGAACTACAATCATTCATGGATTGCTTCGCTGGTTATCATCAGATCTGGATGGATGAGGAAGATGCTGAGAAAATGGCTTTTATTATGCCATGGGGAGTGTACTGTTACAAGATGATGCCATTCGTCTTGAAGAATGCAGGGTTCACCTACATGAGGGCTATGACCACCATCTTCCATGACATGATTCACAAGGAGATCGAGGTATACGTGGATGATGTTATTATCAAGTCTAGGAAATCCACTGACCACATGGAAGACTTGAGGAAGTTCTTCAAAAGGTTGCGGAGATATAATCTGAAGCTGAATCCCGCAAAGTGTGCATTCGGGGTTCCTGCTGGAAAGTTGCTTGGGTTCATTGTCAGCCGCCGAGGGATAGAATTGGATCCATCAAAGGTTAAAGCAATTCAAGAACTACCACTGCCTAGGAACAAGAAGGATGTGATGAGTTTCTTAGGGAGACTTAATTACATCAGCCGATTCATAGCATAGTCTACAGTTATATGTGAGCCGATCTTCAAGATGCTGAAGAAGGACGCCGCAACAAAGTGGACCGATGATTGTCAAAAGGCTTCGACAAAATCAAGGCATACTTGTCAACACCGCCAGTCTTGGTACCGCCTGAGCCAGGTAGACCTCTGTTACTCTACCTTGCAGCGTTATATGGAGCTTTTGGCCGCGTTCTGGGCAGCACGATGAAATAGGAAGAAAAGAGCAAGCCATTTAATATCTCAGCAAGAAGTTCATTCCGTACGAGGCTAGATATTCTCTATTGGAACGCACTTGTTGTGCTTTGACTTGGGTAGCCCAGAAGCTGAGGCATTACTTCTGTGCCTACACAACGTATCTCATATCGAGGATGGATCCATTGAAGTACATCTTTCATAAGCCCATGCCCACGGGCAAGCTAGCCAAGTGGCAAATCCTGCTGAGTGAGTTCGATATTATCTATGTGACTCCGAAAGTGGTCAAGGGACAAGCACTGGCAGACCATTTTTGTGAGAACCCTGTAGACGTAGAATACGAACCTCTGAAAATGTATTTTCCTGATGAAGAGGTATCATTCATAGGAGAAGACATTGCAGAATCCTATGACGGTTGGAGAATGTTCTTCGATGGAGCAGCAAACTTCAAGGGAATTGGCACTGGAGCAGTCCTAATATCATAAACTGGTCAGCATTATCCAGTATGTGCCAAACTCAGATTCCCCTGCACCAACAATATGGCAGAGTATGAATCCTGTATCTTAGGGCTCAACATGGCCATTGACATGAATGTCCAGGAGCTGTTAGTGATTGGTGACTCAAATTTGCTGGTACATCAGGTACAAGGAGAGTCGGCTACCAAGAATTCCAAGATACTGTCGTATCTGCACCACGTACAGGAATTAAGAAAGAGGTTCACGAAGATAGAATTTTGAAAATTCAGAATGAGTTCGTCGATGCGTTGGCTACTTTGTCCTCAATGATCCAACACCCGGACAAGAATTTCATTGATCCTATTCCCATAAAGATCCATAATCAGCCAGCTTATTGTGCCCATGTCGAAGAGGAAGCAGACGGAAATCCTTGGTTTCATGACATCAAAGAGTATTTGGCAAAAGGAGATTACCCGGAGCTTGCGAATCCCACTCAGAAACGCACACTTCGAAGACTATCCAACAATTTCATTCACAGTGGAGGAATCCTATATAGGAGGACTCCCGATTTGGGATTATTACGTTGTGTCAACGCAAAGGAAGCATCCAAGCTGCTAGAGGAGATTCATGCTGGGACCTGTGGCCCGCATATGAACGGTTTTGTTCTGGAAAAGAAGATACTCCAAGTTGGTTACTTTTGGATGACTATGGAAACGGACTGCATCCAGTATGTCCGGAAATGCCACCGTTGTCAGATACACGCAGATATGATAAAGATACCTCCAAACAAGCTCAACGCAACAAGCTCACCATGGTCGTTCGCCACCTGGGGCATGGACGTTATTGGACCAATCGCGCCTGCCGCCTCCAACGGACACAGGTTCATTCTGGTAGCCATTGATTATTTCACCAAATGGGTCGAAGAAACATCCTAGAAAGCAGTGACTAAGAAAGTCGTGGCAGACTTTGTTCGCGGCCGTATTGTTTGTCAATTCGGGATTCCCGAGTCAATCATTTCCAATCTCAACAGTGACCTGATGAAATCTATGTGCGAGGATTTCAAGATCAAACACAAGAATTCCACATCTTACAGACCTCATATGAATGGAGCTATAGAAGTCGCCAACAACAACATCAAGAAGATACTAAGAAAGATGATAGAAAGGCACAAGCAGTGGCACGACAAGTTATCATTTGCCTTATTGGGATTTCGCACCACAATTCGCACCTCAACAGGGGAAACTCCCTATATGCTAGTTTATGGTACTGAGGCTGTTATTCCTACCGAAGTTGAGATTCCATCTCTAAGAATTATACAAGAAGCTGAGCTCGGCGACGCAGAATGGGTAAAGAGCCGTTATGAGAAACTAGCCTCATAGACGGAAAGAGAATGAATGCATCTGTCACGGTCAACTCTATCAGAACAGAATGTCCAGAGCCTTCAACAAGAAAGTCAAGCCTAGACAGTTCACACCGGGGCAGCTAGTGCTGAAGAAGATCTTTCCACATCAAGACGAAGCCAAAGGGAAGTTCTCTCCCAACTGGCAAGGTCCGTATATGGTTCACCGGGTACTGACAGGAGGAGAACTTATACTCGTAGAAATGGACGGAGAAGTCTGGCCAAAGCCAATCAATTCAGATGCAGTCAAACGCTACTATGTGTAATATTATGCTTTCTTAATGATGATGTAAATAATATTATGCTTTCTTAATGATGATGTAAATTGAACTACGCCTTACCTGATTCCTGTTTAAGAAGGGATACATAGGCAGCCCTATGGGTTCGGTCACAATTCAATAAAAATCTCATTTTTCCCCTCAATTGGAAACTGGAGCAGAATTTTGAGGAGGACCCTCAAAATTCTGAAGCAAGTTCAGCCGATCATCGCATGAGTAGCAGTCAGAAATGTCAACCCATCAAACTGGAGAAGAAGTTTGAGGAGGACCCTCAAAATTCCATAGCAGGAAAGGTTGCAATGTCCTGAGCCATGTCACAGTCATCGGTTCATCCCAAAATTACTTTTTATACATTATGCTTTTACAAAATCATGCATCTTTGTTCTTGAAACAACTTTGTTTAGCAACGCTACCCCAATAATACAGACAGTATCATCAGATCAAGTTGAACCAGTCAAGAAAAGTCAGCGGGGATACGAACTAACCTTCTCCTTACAAAACTCATGATTTTTCTTTGGATGCAGGCACTAAGGTTGCAAAATCCCTAAACAAACTGTCCACCCAGGGGACAAACGTTTGTTTAAAATATGATTATCAAACTGTTACACTTGGCAACATTTGCTATCAGCCCATACAAATAATGTTCTGTGGTCATAATGCTCACAGTAATCGCACTACCGCAGCCTGCTATCAGCTAAGAAACTATACTTTCGTTTGTCATTTTATTTCTTGCATAAGGCTACTATTCTGCCTTCCGAGGTTAAGCTCTACCTCCATCTGCATTGCATAAGGCTATTATTCTGCCTTCCGAGGTTAAGCTCTACCTCCATCTGCATTGCATAAGGCTACTATTCTTCCTTCCGAGACTAAATGCTGCCTCCATCTGCATTTTTTGCATAAGGCTACCATTCTGCCTTCCGAGACTAAACGTTGTCTCCATCTGCATTTTTTGCATAAGGCTACCATTCTGCCTTCCACTTGCATAAGGCTACTTTTCTACCTTTTGAGGCTAAGCTCTGCCTCCAATTTACTTTTTCTTCGAACGCTATCTGAAGCACTATTTATTTTGCTTTTTCTACGGGCTAAGCTCTGCCCTTCAATTCGCAAGACTAAGCTCTGTCTCGTCAGCATCATTCTATTGCATCTGCATGGACTGAAATATCGCCAACTCATCCAAAGGCATCATCGTTCGGAGGCACCATTTTCATGGCCCGAGAACACCATGCCATGGCCTGAGGATCTCTTTCAACCTCTGCATATCATTATTCAAAGGAATCATGGTTCGAAGGCACCATACTCATGGCCCGAGAACATCATTTTCATGGCCTGCGAATCCTGCATCAAGCAATTCATAGCCCAGGACATCATGGTCTGAGGACGTCATCCTTAACCGTCTGAAGACATCGTTCATGGTCCAACGGGAATTCGCATCATGTTTAAATTATGCAAAATATATGCTTTTATTATTTATTTTCAGGTAATTCCGCGAGAAAACAGCCATCCCGGCAGGAGCGGTCCCGCTCCAGTTCTCCTAATAACCCTCTAAGCCGTTTGTGCACCTAACCCTATACTTTGCGTCCGTTATTGTAAAACTTCATCGGTATACTTTGCCGATGACTCCGAACTACATACGGCATGATTCCTGTAAAACCAGGGATATGTAGGAAACTCAGAAACCAGGGTGCGGCCGTAATCTCTCCAAACAATTTCACTCGGTCAAAATTGGCCATCATATCTTTACCCGACAACTCTTTCATCCTTCCCGGGTAAAGAGGGGCAGCTGTTGATACCAATTTTTCCTCAAACTATTTTAATTGCATATATACCTTCAAAAAACATGCTTTCATAGCAATTGGTATTTTCCTATAATTTAACCATATTTTTATTAATTTATTTTTAATTCATCCAGTGTTTTCATTTCTAATAATTAATTATAAATTGCATTATAAATGATTTCAAAAAAAAATTCTTGACTTAATATATTATTTTTTATCCTATTGAGACCAAATTATTTCACAATCAGCCAAATTGGCACTCTTTGGCTATAATTGCAATAACTTTGCAATTATAGCCTAATCATATGTTTTATGCTATTTTGGCCCAATAATCATTTTTATATTTTAAATACTAATTAATCATGTTAATTTAATTTTATTAGGCATAAAATTTCATTTTTATAATTATCAGCTATTTTTATAAATTAATTATCTATTTTTAATTGGGTATTTATTAGTTAGCCACTATTATTTAAATTCTAGCCTAATTAATCCGGACCCCTAACCCAATTAATTAGCCCAAATAACCCAGCCCAGTCCTCACAAAATACCCGACCCAATCCCTAATTCGATCTGAGCCGTTGATTATTTCAAATCAACGACCCAGATTAATCCCTACCATATTTAACCCTAGACGACTACCCCCCCTTATCTCTCATTTCTCACTGATCAGTTTCTCTGAATCCTCTCACCTCTCTCTAAACTCTCCCTCTACTAAGCCATTGTCTCCCCTTCTCCGGCCACCTCCTCGCCGGAAACCATGGAGGCTTCACCTCTCACCAACCTTATGGCTCCATCATTTGCCTTGTGTCACCGTTTGGGGGTTCTCAAGTGAACCAGAGGCGGTTCGACTCCCATCTCCGGTATCATGCCATCTTTCCGGCCAACTATGGTCGTTCGAGTAAGATCTATCACCCTCCGATTAAAAGCCGGTAAGATTTTGGATTTTCTTCATCTTCTCTGGGTTTTCTCTGGAAACCCTAACCTTAGACCCTCCGATTTCTTTAGATCTGTAACATATCTGTGTATATTATGAGCTTTTTACATGTTTTCTTCAAAGATCTTCTCGTGTACTAAAACGATTCTTCACTTTTTAAAACTAGGGTTTCGAGATCCTTTTTAAAATAGTTCTTTTTCTAATTTCCTAGCATTATCTTGTGATTTTTACCATGTTTAAACATCATCTGGGCTTTTTCCTTTGTTCGATTCCTCTATTGTTAAAAGCCCCAAATTTCTGGGTTCAATCTGTGAGTCCGAGTTTATTTTACAGTATTGTTTACATGTTCTAGCATGCTACTGTACTTTCGTGTATATTCTACGTGTTCTTTTGATTTCTTGCTCTATAATCACTATTAGGGTTTCTGATTCTTTGTCGCTTATGCCTAAACCATGCTTGTCTAACTGCTTCCTTTAATTACTTGCTATTTTCTGGGATGAATCCTTAATTTCATGATTATGGTTTTGATTTTTGCTTAGTATATGATATTATGTTCAAATCGATATTGTTTTAGCATTTTGAATCTCTGAATAAGTATGTTTAGTGCTTTATTGATTTTTCACATCATACTCTCTAATGATTTTCGAGTATTTCCCTAAAATTGTGATATTTTACTTTGAGTAATAATGATTACCTGACTTTGAGTATTTCCTTATTTGTGTGATATTTCCTTGATTGATACTAATTCCCTAGATTTTCTTGTTGAATTCCAGAATTATCTCTTGCCTTATTTCTGTGAATAAACCTGTTTTCAATTAGTTCTTATACACTTACCTTAATTAGCATATTCTATATTTAGTCTTAATCACATGCTTTATACTTTTACTACTACTGATATGTTAAAATCAGCTTCTCAATTGATTTCTTTCCTTGTTTATCACTGTTTGTTATCGTTGAACATTGACTCCTTAATTAAAGGGAGTACTTATAATAATTGGATTCTAATTAGCGTTTATTTCTATAATTATGATGAACTATTACTGTTTACCTTATTTGCTACCTTCTTTCAAACTATATATACTCTCTGCTCTTCATTAACAAAGATGAACAATACACTGCTCTAAACTCTCTTACACACAAACTACTGCTCCACTGTTCTATTGCTTAACTACTACTTCTCTACTGTTCTATTGCTCTACACACTACTGCTCTACTGTTCTATTTATCTACACACTACTGCTCTACTTCTCTTCACTTTACTGCTCTCCACTTTGCACTCATTCTTTCATTCAACTGGTATATTTTCAGTTTAAGTTTACAACATCAAAAACAACATGCCTCTTTTAATATTGCAATTCCTTTTGTTTCTATTATGCTTCTACTTGTGGTTTTGCTGTCTACCTTGAAATTAGCATGCCAATTTGTTATTTTACCAATGTGATTATCTTTTTCCCTATAGTTTCAGCATGTTTTACTGCCTTCTTATATGTTTCACTAGGACTCTGCCTTACCCCTGATCCCCATCACACTATAAGCATGTATTTGTGTGACATGTAATTCTTAACATATGATGTAACCCTTTCCCTGGACCTGTGTGTAACGCTGTTTGTTATGTACTTCCTCTTCGGCATCCCTCAATCTGATTCTGTTAAGTTTCTGGCCTGAACATCTTTATGAAAACTGTTTTGTGGTTGTTAAAGTTCTGTGATACTTTAGTATTTCTCTGGTATTAACTTGTATGCAAATCTGCTCCATGAGCAGCCTACTTGTCCCCAACCCCCTATTCCCTGTTTGTGACTGCTCCCTTGTACTATGCATGCTGATGTGGTTCTTTGTTGTTAATTGTCCTAATCCCTTTCTTTCAAACTGTTTTCACTAAAAGCAAAATCTTCTGTTCTCCAAAAATTATTTCAAACTACTCATTTTTCAAACTGTTTTCCTACTCAACTCTTTCAAAACTATGTCAAGCACTCTCACTATACTCCTAGACCTTTAAGTTCTGCTCCCTTAGTGTGAGCATTGCTTTGGGACCCTTGAGCTCCCTATGAACTTTGACACACAAAGGTTGGCCATTCCACACTGCACTTACTCAATTTGGTTATGAAAATCTGGGTGTGAGCACTGCCCGAGATCCCTTGAGATCCTTAGGGAACTCTGAAACACCTGAATTTTTATGAAAGGCTGTGAACTAATGGAAATGAGGATTCTGGAGATTCTAGGCCTATCAGTAGGCTCCCTATAGTATAACTTCTTCTTTTCATTATTCAATTATGTAATTCATGCAAATGTCCTGTAATAATTATTGTAAACAACTCTTTGGGGATGGATAGTGGAAAGAGGGGTGACTATGCATGCTTTAGCTATTAAAAGGGGTAGAAAGCATGTTTTTAGGTTTATATTCCTACTTGTGCAATAGAAACTATGCTTAGGACTCATTTCATGCATTAGATATCATGTTCCCTAGGACTTACACTCATTGTTTTCAGTATGTCCATCTCACTATCATATCACGTAGAAAATCCTGCGTTAAAAAATGTGTTAATAACCAGTACTTTACAATCATGCTCTACGCTGCCATGTACACTTAGAAATCATGTCCCTAGGATAAAAATAACCAAATGTTCTCTTGCATATTCTTAAATCACGCATAATGCTGCGAGTATTAAAAATCCTGCTTAGAACTCTGCATATGCACCATTCTGCATCCCTACCTCTGCATTAGATATCATATTTTGAGATTTCATTCACACTCGCTTAACAACACCTAGTCTAACTACTGCTGCATGGTATTCTACACCTAGGCAAGCCTTAGGAAATCATTTAAAGAAATAAAACCAGAACTGTCCTTTGTGATTAGTGTTCAACTGTCAGCATGTTTAAAACCAATAGGCAAGCCTGATTAAGACTTCCTCTCTGAGTTATGCAATAAATCTATCTTTGTGTTATCACTTAGATACCATGCTTAGGATCTGAACCTGAATCTGGACCTTAACTGTGTATGAGTCATGATGTTTATGTGTACTATGTCTGGAGGTACTTGAGCCTTTTCCTGTTTGTATGTTTATCCCCTTAATTGCAGTCCTATATGTTTCTTGTTTGTCGCTTAGTGATTTGCCTTTAAACCCGAGGGTCTGCTTAGCACCTCCCTTATAGGATAGAAGTCCTAAATTCCTCTGGGACTGATAGGAAGGGGCGGTTAATAGCATGCAATAGAGGTCGAGACCAACATCGCTCTAATTATCTTTACGGGGTGGGAAAAGGTAGATATGGATATGATGACCGGTGCGCTAATACCACGTGTAGCCCCTCTTCGAGGAGTGATTACCTGGTATTGTACTGATGTGATCCATATTATTATAAACCTAGGATACCTTTTTTTGCTTAGATCGTAATCCTTTCAAAATCTAACCTTCTTTACTATTTCTTTCAAACATCTGCATGCTTAAGACTTAAATCCCCTCTTATTTGAGCCTTTATTTGTTTGTTTGCTAAGTCGTACAAATTCAAAAAAGTTGTTTGGCCGGGAACCACACTTGTGGATCCTGAGGGGTGCCTAACACCTTCCCCTTAGGATAATTTCAAGCCCTTACCGTATCTCAGGTTAACAACATAGTTGTAAATGAACCTCTTTGATGTCCTAACGCACCGTTAAAAATCGTTAGGTGGCGACTCTCAAAAACACAAACCTCTTTCCCAAAAGGAAGGAGTTGTCCCAAACGAATGTCATAAACCCGATCTCCGCGAGGAAAGAGGGGGCGTGACACCAAGCCTTAGGAATCAATTTTTGAAAGAAATTATTTTGTTGAATTATTAATGAAATAAAGAAAAAAATTAATGTTCGAAACCATTGGTATCGGGCTCGTATTTTGGTTCCGGGGCCCGGTACAGATTTGTTGTAGTATTTGAATACTATCTGTGAAATTTGGTGAGAAACGGAGTTTATTTGATGTGATTCGGACGTCCGGTTGAGAAATAGTGAACTTAAAGTTTTCTAGAGAAAAATGATGAGTTTAAGGTTTAATTCATAGTTTTACATGTTATTTTCATGATTTTATCACATGAGAAAGTCCGTATGATGTTTTTAGACTTACGTGCATGTTTGGTTTAGAGCCCCGAGGGCTCGGGTGAGTTTCGGATAGGCCACAGGGTGTTTTACACTTAAAAATTTGCTGGTTTTTGTTGTTTTCTGGTGCCCAGTCTTTTTCTTCTTCATGTTCACATTACCCCAGTCGCGAACGTGTACTGTAAATAGCTGGGGGTCATTTTTGTTCTATGCGAATGTGTAGACCCTCACGCGACCGTGAAGCACTGGCAATTAAAGCTTCGCGAACACAGAGGGTAACTAGGCCTGGGGGAGGGGAGCCTGGTTGTTCTATGCGAACGCGGCCCACCTTACGCGATTGCGAAGGCCACTGGTCCATTACCCAATGAAAACGAGGGAAGGCCCACGCGAACGCGATGAAGGCCTGCCCAGTCATATTTAAACACTGTTAAACACGAACAGAACCCTTTCTTTCACTATTTTTCGAACTACCAAGCCCTAAGGACGATTTTCTTCACCAAAGTTCATCCTCAAAGCATAGGTAATCAATTCTAAACTCTACCCTTTCAATTGCCCAATGTTTTTCATCACTTTTAAATCAAAAATCAAGAATTTTCATGATAAAAATTGAGGGTTTGGGTAGAACGAGAAAATTTTGTAAAAATCGAAT
Organism: Nicotiana knightiana; assembly: GCA_005239525.1. NCBI lineage: Eukaryota > Viridiplantae > Streptophyta > Magnoliopsida > Solanales > Solanaceae > Nicotiana > Nicotiana knightiana. Next base: position 164,931 of record ML402786.1, read on the forward strand.
CGTTTCCTAGAATTGAGGTCGGATTTTGAAACTAACTGCATATTCGGGCTCGGGGGTGAATGGGTAAACGTAATTTGGTCCGAATCCCGAGTTTGGACCAAGCAGGCCCCGTTTCGGGTTTTAACTTTTTATGAGAGAACTTAGGAAAAATTATAATTTTCACTAAAGTTAGTTCCTTTAGCATTAATTAATGATGTTAAGTTAATTATGGTTAGATTCGAGTGTATTGGAGGTGAATTCAACAGGAAAAGTTATAATTGAGCAGTGAGTCGCCTGCGAATTCGAGGTAAGTGGTTGGTTTAACCTTGACTTGAGGGAATAGGAATCCCCAACTTAATTGCTATGTGAATTCGCATGTCTGTGGTGTATAGGTGCAGTGATGAGTATCTATGTACTACCAAATTATCTGTTAAACATTATCCCTTCCCCGTTACCAATTTATTTGATTCAGGGCTTAATCATTTTATGCGCATTGATGTTTCTATGACTACTTGGCTTTGTTAACTTGTTGATAAGTCTTGGTTCAATCATTTTTGGAAAGTGTTGGTTGTTCCCTTGGTTTCATCGTGGTATATAAAGGTTGAGCGGGTTGACATTGTTTTACAAAATATGTATATTCCTGTTGGTTTCATTTTGAGATGATATTGATGAAGTTTATGAGAAAATATAGTTTCTTGTTTATATTAGTTAAAACAAAAATATTGTTAAAGGCTTGGCCTGAATTGTGAGAGTTTTCATAAATAAACTGATATGATATGTCTGGTGGGAGCGGGTTGCACGCCGCAACAAGGAGTAATAAGGGTGGACAGGTGGGATCGGGTTTCATGCCGCAACAGGAGCAATAAGGGTGATATATATATATAGGGAGGAGCAATAAGGGCGGACAAGTGGGAGCGGGTTGCACACCGAAACAAGGAGCAATAAGGGAGGACACTTATATTTTACTGATTTTCAAAGAAAACAAAGATTTGAGAACTTACTGGTTTCCTTCAGTATTTTTAATATTTTGCACTACTTTTATTTTTAAGTTAAAGTTTGGAAACTTACGTGAGAATTGGTTATAGCTGAGACTTGGAAAAGGTGACTGAGTTATTTTAAATTTTTGCTACACTTATTGTTTATTTATTTTAGAGATTCCTTTTTGTTTTATTTTATATCGTTCACATGTTATATTGTTAATGCCCCGCCGTAGCCTCGTCACTACTTCGTCGATGTTAGGCTTGGAACTTACTCAGTACATGGTGTCGGTTGTATAGATACTACACTCTGCACTCTTTTGTGTAGATCGAGGAACTGGCCAGTGTTAGAGATTTTAGTAGCAGTCATTCATCATTCGGAGACACGAGGTATATCTGCCGACGTTCGTAGATTCCTGAAATCTTCTCTTAGTTTATAGAGACGGTTTTATTCTACTTAAAATAGATATATTATTTTCTTTCAGCCCATTATTTGTAGTATTATTAGAAGTTCGTGAATTGTGACACCAGACCTTGGGTAGTCTTAGAGTTATATATATTTAGTTCGAGGCTCGATTTATTTATTTGTTTAACATTTTATTTATGAGGTTATTTGCTGGAAATCATTAGACTTAATTTACTTTAAATTTATTTTATTGTCTTTAAATAAGTAACCAAAGGAAAAATAAATAATCAAATTCTAACATTGGCTTGCCTAGCAAGTGTGGTGTTAGGGGCCATCATGATCCCTAAGGTTGGGGATTTGGGTCATGACAAGTTGGTATCAGAGCACTAGGTTTCTTAGGTCTCACAATTCACGAACAAGCTTGATAGAATCTGAGGGGTCGGTACGGAGACGTCTGTACTTATCTCTCAGAGGCTATGAAGTTAGGAACTAACTCAGTTTTTATTTCTACTCTGTCGTGCGATTCTTGGTATCTCAAATATTGATTGAACTCTTCTACTCTCTCACAGATGGCGAGAACACGTGCTTCTTCTTCCGCTAACCAACAATCCGGTCTTCCAGCAGCAGTGGCTCCTATTAAGGGCAGAGGTTGAGGCCACATCAGAGGCCGAGGTAGAGGCAGGACTCATCCCGTTACTTGTACTACAACCCAGATTGAGATTTATGAGGGGATACAACTCAGACCGTTCCAGCTAGACCAACTCAGGTTCCAGATGGGTTTATTTCTACCCCGGCACTTCAGGATGCTTTGGTCAGATTAGTGGGCCTTACATAGAGTGTAGGACAGACTGGCGCACTCCCTGTTGCAGCAGTCGCATCTCAGGCTGGAGGAGGGGTCCAGACTCCTGTTACCCACACTCCTAATCAGACTACTCCTCAGGTTCAGACCCCAGCAGCTAATCCAGTTGGGGTAATTCAACCAGTTGCTCCAGCGCCGTCCGTTGATGGGGCAACTATGTCCACCGATGCCTTGTGGAGATTGGACAGGTTCATTAAGCTTTTCGCTGTTCACTTAAGTGGTTCTACTTCGGAGATTCCTCAGGAATATCTGGACAGTTGTCATGAGGTTCTTCGTAATATGGGTATTTTGGAGACCAATGGGGTCGACTTCGATGCGATTCAGATAACTGGTTCTGCCAAGAAATAGTGGAGGGATTACTTGTTGACTAGACTGGTTGGATCACCTACTCTGACTTGGGATCAGTTCTCACATCTTTTTTCGGAGAAGTACTTGCATGTTACCACTCGAGAGGAGAAGCGTCTTCAGCTTGAGCGACTTCAGCAGGGCAGCATGACTGTGACCCAGTATGAGAATCGTTTTGTGGAGTTGGCTAGACATGCTATTCTCTTGTTGCCCACAAAGAGAGAGAGGGTCAGACGGTTTATTGAGGGTCTTGCTCAACCCATCAAGTTGCAGATGGCCAACGAGACAGGGACCGAGATTTCTTTTCATGATGCAACTAATGTGGCCAGGAGAGTTGAGTCGGTTCTCGGGATGGGAGGTCAGGGTTGACAAGAGACCTCGCCATTCCAGTGGTGCCTCATCTGGAGACGGGATTTCATTTAGCAGAGTCCAGTCTTCCAGGTCATTTCACTCAGCACTTCAGGTTTCACATGGTAATTCGGGTGGTCGTGGTTCTTATATGCCTTCTTTTGCTCAGCCAGTCTACGTTACTCCTTCAGCCCCTATCAGAGCACCTCCGTTGCAGCGCTATTATCATGGTCAGTCAGCTCGTCAGGGTCAATCTTCATATCAGGAGGGATGTTTAAAGTGTGGTGAATATGAGCATATTCGGAGAGCTTGTCCGAAGTTTATGGGTAATCAGCAACAGTACCAGGGTTCTCGTGCCATAGTTTCGGCACCAGCTGCAGCACCACCTGCCCAGCCAGCCAGGGGCAGGGGTCATGCAACCAAAGGAAGGGGTCAGATTGTTAGAGGTGGAGGACAGGTCACCAGATGTGGAGGCCAGCCCGCTATAGGTGGAGGTCCGCCCATCAGAGGTCCTCCTAGAGACATAGTTTAGGGTGGTAGGCCCATCCCCGACTTTACGCATTTCCAGCTAGACCCGAAGCGGAGTCCTTCGATGATGTTATCACAGGTTTCATCTCAGTTTGTGATAGAGCTGCTTCAGTTTTGTTTGATCCGGGGTCTAATTATTCTTATGTTTCATCCTATTTTGCCTCGTATTTGATTGTGCCCTGTGATTCCTTGAGTGTTCCTGTTTATGTGTCTACACCGATGGGGGATGTTATTGTTGTAGATTGTATATATCGTTCGTGCATAGTCATTATCGAGGGTCTTGAAACTAGTGTAGACCTTTTTCTTCTTGAAATGGTCGATTTTGATGTCATATTAAGCATGGATTGGTTGTCACCTTATTATGCCATCTTGGACTGTCACGCCAAGACAGTTACTTTAGCTTTGCTGGGATTTCCTCGGTTAGAATGGAAAGGGACTCCTGGTCATTCCCCTAGCAGGGTGATTTCTTATTCCAAGGTTCGTCGCATGGTTGAGAAAATATGTTTGGCTTATTTGGCTCATATTCGTGATTCTGATGCCGAGATTTATTCAATAGAGTCAATGCCTATTGTTCGGGAGTTTCCCTAAGTGTTTCCTACAGACCTGCCGGGGATGCCACCCGACAGGGATATTGATTTTTGTATTGATGTTGCCCCGGGCACTCAGCCCAATTTATTCCTCCATACCGGATGGCCCCACTAGAATTGAAAGAATTGAAAGAACAGTTGCAAGACCTGCTTGATAAAGGTTTCGTCAGGCCTAGTGACTCACCCTGGGGTGCACCGATTTTGTTTGTAAAGAAAAGGGATAGATCGATGAGGATGTGTATTGATTACTGGCAGTTGAATGAAGTTACAATCAAGAATAAGTATCCATTGCCAAGAATTGATGATTTATTTGATCAGCTTCAGGGTGCCAGTGTGCTTTAGAAAATTGATCTGAGATCGGGCTAACATCAGTTGAAGATTAGGGCATCCGATGTTCCTAAAACAGCCTTTCAGACAAGGTATGGGCACTAAGAATTTTTGGTGACGTCTTTTGGCTTGACTAATGCCCCAACAGCCTTTATAGATTTGATGAATCGAGTTTTCAAGCCTTATCTGGATTCCTTCGTAATTGTGTTCATTGATGATATTCTTATATACTCTCGCAGTCGGGAGGAGCATGAACAACACCTCCGTATAGCGCTCCAGACTTTGAGAGATAATTAGTTGTATGCCAAGTTTGCAAAATGTGAGTTTTAGATGGATTCAGTTGCTTTCTTGGGTCATATCATATCGGCCGAGGGTATTCAGGTAGATCCTAAAAAGATAGAGGCGGTCAAGAACTGGCCTAGACTCACTACAACCACAAAAATCAGGAGCTTCTTGGGTTTGGCGGGTTACTACCATCATTTTGTGGAGGGGTTTTCATCCATAGTAGCCCCGATGACTAAATTGACTCAGAAATGTGCCCTATTTAAATGGTCAGACGAGTGCAAGGGGAGCTTTCAGAATCTCAAGACGGCCTTGACTTCACCACCGGTGTTGGTGTTACCATCAGACTCAGGTTCCTTCACGGTGTATTGTGATGCTTCCCGAGTCGAACTTGGAGCAGTATTGATGCAGGATGGCAGGGTGACTGCATATGCGTTTCGGCAGCTGAAAGTCCTTGCGAAGAATTATCCTGTTCATGACTTAGAGTTGGCAGACATTGTTCATGCATTGAAAATTTGGAGTCATTATCTTTATGGCGTGTCGTGTGAGGTTTTCACTAACCGTCTCAATCTCCAGTACTTATTCAAGAAAAATGATCTAAATTTGAGGCAGCGAAGATGGTTAGAGTTATTGAAAGATTATGAAGTCACTATATTATATCATCCGGGAAAGGCCAATGTGGTGGACGATGCATTGAGTAGGAAAGCAGTAAGTTGGGAAGACTTGGATGTATTCCAGTTTGTGAGAGACCGTTAGCTTCAGATATTCAGACGTTGGTTAATCAGTTTGTGAGGTTGGATATTTCACCCATCCATGTTCTAGCTTGTACAGTTGCTCGGTCTTCCTTATTCGAGCGTATCAGAGATCGGCAGGATGATGACCCGCACTTGATGGTCCTTAGGGACACAGTTCGACACGGTGGTGCCAATAAGGTTATAGTTGGAGATGATGGTGTTTTGAGGATGCAGGGTCATATATGTGTACCTAATGTTGATGGCCTTCGTGAGTTGATTCTTGAAGAAGCTCACAGTTCTAAGTATTCTATTCACTCGGGTGCTGCCAAGATGTACCAGGACCTAAGAAAGCACTACTGGTGGCGAAGGATGAAGAAGGATATTGTTGCTTATGTGGCTCGTTTTTTGAATTGTCAACAAGTGAAATATGAGCATCAAAGACCCGGTGGTTTACTTCAGCAGATAGAGATTCTAGAGTGGAAGTGGGAGCGTATCACTATGGACTTCGTTTTTGGACTCCCACGGACTCAGAGGAAATTCGACGCCGTTTGGGTTATTGTGGATAGGTTGACTAAATCAGCACATTTCATTCCAGTGGCAAGTACTTACACTTCGGAGCGGTTGGGAGAGATATATGTTCTAGAGACTTTTTGCCTTCACGGTGTGCCTGTGTCTATCATTTCTGGTCAAGGTACGGAGTTTACCTCGCACTTTTGGAGAGCAGTTCAGCGTGAGTTGGGTACCCGATTTGAGTTGAGTACAACATTTCATCCTCAGATGGACGGGCAATCCAAGCGTACTATTCAGATTTAGGAGGATATGCTCCGTGCTTGTGTTATTAACTTTGGAGGTTCTTGGGATCAGTTCTTGTCATTAGCGGAGTTTGCCTATAATAATAGTTATCAGTCGAGCATTCAGATGGCTCCTTATGAGGCATTATATGGTAGACGGTGTAGATCGCCAGTTAGATGGTTTGAGCCGAGAGAGGCTCTATTACTGGGTACAGACTTAGTTCTGGAGGCCTTAGATAAGGTTAAGATTATTCAGGAGAGACTTCGTGTAGCTCAGTCTAGGCAAAAGAGTTATGCCGATCGTAAGGTTCGTGATGTGGCATTCATGGTTGAAGAGAGAGTATTGCTTCGGGTATCGCCCATGAAGGGTGTTATGAGGTTTGGGAATAAAGGCAAGTTGAGCCTTAGATATGTCGGGCCGTTTAAGACTCTTGATAAAGTGGGAGAGGTAGCTTATAGACTTGCGTTGCCTCCAGGGTTATCCTCAGTTCATCCGGTATTTCATGTATCTATGCTCCGGAAATATCATGGTGACTCGTCCCACGTGTTAGATTGCAGCTCTGTCCAATTGGACAAAGACTTAACTTATGAGTAGGAGTCGATAGCCATTTTAGACCGGCAGGTTCGTCAATTGAGGTCTAAGAGTTTTCCTTCAGTTCGAGTGCAGTAGAAAGGTCAGCCCGTTGAGGCAGCTACTTGGGAGTCCGAGTCGGACATGCATATTAGATATCCACTCTTGTTTGCCAATCTAGGTGATTTTCTACGTCCGTTCGAGGACAAACGTTTGTTTTAGAGGTGGAGATTAGGATGACCCAAGGGGTCATTTTATGAATTAAGACTCCGTCCTAGGCTTATTAACTATAAAATTACTAATTTTAATCACCTCTATTTGCGTGCACAGTCCGAGCGTGAAACCGGAAAGCTTTTATGTGAAAATATGTGAAATAGTAATTTCTAGAGTTAAAATTTGATATAGTTCAATTTGGTCAACATTTTAGTGAACGGACCCGTATCCGTGTTTCGACGATCCTGAGAGGTCCGCAGTAAAATATGGGACTTGTGCGTATGCCCGGAATCGAATTCCGCGGTCCCAAGCCTTAGGAATCAATTTTTGAAAGAAATTATTTTGTTGAATTATTAATGAAATAAAGAAAAAAAATTAATGTTCGAAACCATTGTTATCGGGCTCGTATTTTGGTTCCGGAGCCCGGTACATATTTGTTATAGTATTTTAATACTATATGTGAAATTTGGTGAGAAACGGAGTTTATTTGACGTGATTCGGACGTCTGGTTGAGAAATAGTAAACTTAAAGTTTTCTAGAGAAAAATGATGAGTTTGAGGTTTAAATCATAGTTTTACTTGTTATTTTCATGATTTGATCGCACGAGCAAGTCTGTATGATGTTTTTAGACTTGCGTGCATGTTGGTTTAGAGCCCTGAGAGCTCGGGTGAGTTTCGGATAGGCCACGGGGTGTTTTACACTTAAAAATTTGCTTGTTTTTGTTGTTTTCTAGTGCCCAGTCCTTTTCTTCTTCGAGTTCGCATTACCCTAGTCGCTGACACGTAGTGTAAATAGTTGGGGGTCGTTTTTGTTCTATGCGAACGCGTAGACCCTCATGCGAACGCGAAGAACTGGTAGTTAAAGCTTCACGAATGCATGCTGGGCTATCCGAACGCAAAGGGTAACTGGGTCTGGGGGGAGGTGTCACGACCCAAATCCTAAAATGGCCGTGATGGCGCCTATCGTGGAACTAGGCTAGCCAATTCACATATTTACAATTTCTTTCCAAAAATCCCAACTCATTTTCATCAATTCATAAACGCATAAAAAATTACTGAATCTATTAACCAAAATAAACAACCAACCAGTCTAAACCATCCCCTAAAATTCAGAGCCAACATGTGATGAGCATCTAAGAAAACATACCAAAAAGTCTACTATTATAATACAAAAGCTCCGAACGAATGACTAGGTACAACATAAGAAGAGAAAACAGAGATGCTGCGGATGCTAAACAACTACCTCTATATCCTGAACTCTGGCTCCGAACGGAATAGATGGCTAACGCTCGGTATCAGCACCTGTATCTGCACACAGGGGTGCAGGGAGTAATGTGAGTACGCCAACTCAGTAGTAATGAAAATAAATCAAGTCTAAGCGGCAAGAAACACATAAAAATCAAATCATCAGTTCACAATATGCGCAAGCTTTCTTTTCAAAAATATATACATATATATGTATGAAATCAACATGCCTTAAAAGCCAACTTTAGTAAAAAAAAAATCCTTTGAAACATGTATTTTCCAACAATTTGAGAAATAAAAATATCTAAAGAATTTAATGTAAAATGAAATAATTCATAAATATCCCCTCGGGCAGAACATGAATCATAAATCACCCCTCGGGCAGAACATCACTCAGCACCTCACAGCCACTTAGTATCAGCCCCTCGGGCAACCTTACTATCACTCATGCCTCCCAGTCACTCGTCACTTGGCACTCACACTCAGTAGGTACCTGCGCTCACTGGGGGTGTGTACAGACTCCGGAGGGGCTCCTTCATCCCAAGCGCTAATATCAATTCACCTCGTGGTGTATCATATCCTCACAATCAGTCCCTCGGCCTCACTCAGTCAGAACCTCTCAAAAGCCCCTCGGGCATATCAGTAAAATGGGGTACTCGAACCAAAAGCATCATTTTTTGTTTCAAAATAGTGTAAATAAGGCTAAGTTTTGAAATCAGTTAAAGATAACATGACTGAGTGTAAATCATAAATCAACAGTGAGGAAATAGCAGTAAAAAGCCCCCAAGGGGTCTAAACAAGTCGGCACGAGGCCCCAAACATGGCTTATAGCCCAAGTATATCAATAGTTTAGAACACAATTTAACATATGATTTAGAGTAAAAAAACACGCAACTAAATAGTTGACGCGGAGAGGACCAAGTCCAATCCAAAAACCAGTGTGCGCCACATACTCGTCATCGGACATGTGCGCCATTCTAAAAACAGTGAGAAATATGAAGTCTGGGGTTTCATACCCTCAGGACAAGATTTATAGGCATTACTTACCTCTACCGGACCACAATTCTAATTCGCGATGCTCTTGCCCCTCAAATCGGCTCCCGATTGCTACGAATCTAACCAAAACCAGATTAACATCATCAATATACGCTAAAGGAACAAAACTCAATCGAAAACTATCAATTTAGACACAATTCTCGAAATTTGGCCAAACCCGAGCCCCGGGCCCATGTCTCGGAATTCAATAAAATTTATATCACTAGAATCCTCGTCCTCCCACAATTCTATACATACCAAGAACACCATAATCGCACCACAATTGCCCACTCAAATCATCAAAAGGAATTTTCGATTCCAATGCACCTAATCTCCCTAAATTTTGGGTTTAAATTAAAAAAAATTTTCTGGTTTAATTACTTAGAAAATGACATAGAAACGAGTTATGAAGTTGAAAACCTTACCTCCAATAGATTCCCTTCGATTTCCTCTTAAAACCCTCGCAAAGAGCTCCCAACTCGTTCAATAATGGAGGAAAAATGAACTAATCTCGCAACAATGGACTTTTAAAACATTCTGCCCAGCACTATAATTCCCTTCAGTGCGATCGCGACTCCAGCCACGCGATCGCGATGCACATCCCAGACCACTCTACGCGATCGCATAGAACAAATATCCATCCCACACACGCGCCTCAGAACCTCTACGCGATCGCACACAGGGCCACGCGATCGCACTGCTTCACCTGCCCAACCTATGCGATCACAATCCTTATTACGCGATCACATAGAAAAAATTTCCTACCCCAAACTTTTACTCTATGAAATCGCAGATGAATCCACGCTATCGCAGTGAAGAAATCACTGCTGCTAAAACACCAGAAAAACAACAAACTCCTTAAGACCAAAAATGCCCGTTTGAGCATCCGAAATACACCCAACGCCCTCGGGACCTCAACTAATCCTACCAACACACCTCATAACATCATTCAAACTTAGTCGAGCCTTCGAAACACCAAAAACAACACAAAAACACCAAAATTACATCAAATGCAAGCCTATGAACTTTGAAACTTCTAAATTTCGCCAATGATGCCGAAACCAGCCAAAACACATCCGATTGACATGAAAATTTGCACACATATCCAAAATGACATTATGAACCTGTTCCAACTTCCAAAATTCCATTCCGACCCGATTGCCTATTTTCCACTGCTGACCAGAAATCTCCAAAAACTAACTTTCTCCAATTCAAGCCTAATTCTACACGGACATCAAAAATTCATTCCGAACACACTCCTAAGTCCCAAATCACCTAACCAAGCTATCCGAGCCATAAAATCCGCATTCCGGGGTCGTTTACCAATAAGTCAACTCCTAGTTGACTTTTTCAACTATTAAGCTAATTTAATAGACTAAGTGTCTCTGTTCTCACCCCAACCACTCCGAACCTGAACCAACCGACCTAACACAACATAAATAGGCTAAGCAACATATGATAAAGCATAAATGGGGGAAACGGGGCTAATCTCACGGAACGACCGGCCGGGTTGTTACAT
>ML402787.1:0-25780 GCA_005239525.1 Nicotiana knightiana
ATAAACTATAAAACTAAAAGAAGAGAAGAGAAGAAAACCTAAGTAGAATCCTCTGTCAGAAGTTCTCTGTCGAATCCCCCTGTCCAAAGTCCTCAATGTGATGTTTTTGGGTCTATTTATATGTTTAGGATGAACCCTAAACGTGTCAAAGACTTCTATTCCAACTTGGAAACACTTAAAACCCGTCAAAACTCGATTTCTGGCCGTCTGGGGACCCTGGCGTTTCAGCCCAAACGCCTGGGTAAGGCCAGGCAGCCCCTGGCGTTAGGGCTCTAAGGCCTGGCTAACGCCAGGCACCCCCTGGCGTTAGGGCTCTAACGCCTGGCTAAGGCCAGGCTGGGTCAGGCTGTTTGGCTCTGTCGCCCGGCTATCGTCCGGGCGTCCCCTTTCGCGTATTCTTCGATGTATTTGCATCTGTTTAGCCCCGTTTCCATTTCTAATTCACCTACACATAAAATAAACCCTATTAGGCACATACGACATGTATTTTATCATTAAAGCTCAGAAAATGCAAGGTATATAACGCTTAAAATCATGAGTTCTAGACACTCATAAACAACCCCAAGCCCGAATATGCAATTAGCTTCGAAATCATACCTCAATTCGAGGTCCAAATCCCATTTTACAAAAATCCCTATTTCTACCTAAACCCTCAATTTATACCATGAAAATTCATGATTTTGAATTGAAAAGTGATGAAAAACATTGGGTAATTGAAAGAGAAGAGATTAATATTGATTACCAACACCTTGGGGATGAATCTTTGTGAAGAAAATCGTCTCTAGGTCTTAGTAGTTCAAAAATAGGTGAAAAATAGCTTCTGCCCCTTTTAAAACTGGTTTTTATATGACTGGCCAAGCCTTCATCGCGTTCGTGATGGGTAAGGCCCAATGGCCTTCTCCTTCGCACTGGATGGGCCGCGTTCGCCGAGCTTTAACTCCACAGGCCATCGCTTTCGCGACCATGTGGTGGCATTCCCATAGAGCAAATGGGTTCCCCCTCCCCTAGGTCCACTTAACTCTTCGCATTCGCGATGGCCTGGCCGCGTTCGCGAAGGGTTTCCCCAACGCTTCGCCTTCACGTCAAGGCCACGCGTTCGCATAGAAAAAAAATGACCCCAGTTAAATTCTACTCTATGCGTTCGCGAGTGAGGGCACGCGAACGCGAAGAATAAAATGATTGTGCACCAGTAGCAGAAAAACAACATAAAATTCTAAGTCTAAAACATCCCGTAGCCTTCCCGAAACTCACATGATCCCTCGGGGCTCCAAACAAAACATGCATGTGAGTCTACAAACATCATACGGACTTGCTCGTGCGATGAAATCATGAAAATAACATTTAAAACTATGGATTTAGCCTCCAAACTCATCATTTTTCTCAAGAACACTCAACTTTCACTATTTCTCAACCAGTCATCTGAATCCAGTCAAATCAACTCCGATTCTTACCAAATTTAACAGATAAGGCTTAAATATCATAACAAACCTGTACCGGGCTCCGGAACAAAAATACGGGCCCGATACCAATGATTTAAAATATTAATTCATTTCTTCATTTCATTAAAAATCCAGCAAAACAATTTCTTTCAAAATTTTATTTCTAAGGCTAGGGATTTCGGAATCCAATTCCGATCACACACCCAAGTCCCATATTTTACTGCAGACCTCCCGAGATCGTCGGAACACATATCCATGCCCGTTTACTCAAAATATTGACCTAAGTCAATGAAAACCGAACGTTAACTCTAAAAGTTATTGTTTCTTATATTTTCACATAACAGCTTTCCAATTTCACGCATTGACTGTGCACGCAAATCGAGGTAAATAAAATTAAATCTTTTTAAGGCTAATGAGCCTGGAATGGAGTCTTAATTTATAAGATGACCCTTTGGGTCATCACATTATTAGTCCTGTAGATGCTGCGCCTAGGTGATTTATGCCTAAGTGAGCGAGGATCAGTAATCGAAAAGGGGTGTCATTAACAATTATTAAGGCGAACAGTGATATCCTACAGACGGGATTTCTAACGATTAGCACTTGGGAACCTGATTTATTGTTAAACCTTATAGGCAGGTTTTCTAGGTGAATACTGTGATGCAATGACAAATGAGGTGATTAGAATCATATAGGCATGATCTATAGTGTATATGTTGCAGTAACGCAGAATTAACGGAAATTTGAACGATATTTATTTCCTACGGGCAGGTTTTCTAACAACATATCGAAACAAAGATACTGAGGCATTTGAGCTCATGCTTTGCTAATATCCAAGTAGTGCAAGTTTGTGCTTTTTTTCTAATGGCATGATTTCTACAGTGTGCATAGAGAATGAACAACATAAAGCAAGTGAATCATTCAATCCTATAGGCATGTTATCTACCCATCATATTAATATCAAAATCTACCTCAATCCCCTTTCATTAGTAACCCCAATCGTTCATACAAAGATATTATTACAGGCCCAATTAGTGAGTAAAGTAACAAAATTACATAATAATGAACAGGCCTATAGTAGGCCCAAATGAAATAACTAAACACCCAGTCTTACTGGGCCTTCAATATAGCATACTTAAGCCTTCAACAAGGATCACACAATCACAGGTTCATACAAATTCAATGAGCCACAACACCAAGTGTCGCACCACTTGGGCACAGCCAGTATAAGTATACAGTTCATGACAGAGAAATAGAGTATTAGGGATAGTATTGGAGGTTGAGGGAATGACTAGGACCAAGCCCTAGTGTGTCAGCGTTCACAGGGGCCTCAATTGGACCCCGAGCAGTGCTCACACTAGGGAGGCCAATAATAGAACCTAGATAGCCTTGGCTTTCAGCCGGCTAAGAATAGGAATTTAGAATATTAGAGTAAAAAATAAGGAAGGTCGACAGGAATCACATGATTGAGCATATAGTATGACTAATCAAGCAGACTAGTAATTTCAGAAAAGTTCACATAGCAAAATAACACACAGACAACCATCATAGGAAGTTGAACTAGTGGAGACCTAAAGGTCTACATTAAGTTAAGTCTAACCTAATGCCAAATTAATCAGTATCTGAATATAAAGGGGGGATACACAATGTTATAATAGAGTAGCAAATGAACCAAGGTTTACTGGAAACATATTAGCATAGGAGCAGAGTCATAGTTAATAGAAAATAGGGTACTTGTCTTTTAGAAAATCAGGATAGCATGAAACGTGTTTAGGGCGGACTTTAGAGCAGCCTTCTATAGTACTAGGGTTAATACACAAAGAAAAATCCAGTATATACAGGACATAGTACTAGAAGTTCCATTCAAGTAGGGTGTGGTTCCTATGGAGTTATAGGGTAGTATACAAACACAATATGCAGAAATTTGTAACTTAATAGCACACAATCATAGTATTCAGGCTCATGTTATCATAGACCTTAATTGGAATTCTAAACTAAACATGCTCACAAGAAATCATAGAGTGCAAATCATCGTATTAGCATAACACAAACAATAGGTTGTCCCCATGCATTTAATTAACATATATTGATATCAAAATTGAACATTATCATAGTTGAATCATGCTCATACAAGTTCAAATACATATGCAGAAAGAAGAAAGAAATTGAACATTGCAAGGGTTTAAACACTAACCAGTAGAAGAATCTAAATAGTGAAGAGTGTAATAGAAAAAAAACCCCAAATCCACAATGCCTCAGAGTTCATAAGAGCCTCGAGAATGGGCTCCGAGCAGTGCTTCCACCGGAGGAGGTTGTTCAATAATTTGAGACAGCATTCGAACAGTGAGTGAGTGAGTGAGAGAAGAGAGTAGTGAAAACAGTAACAGGAATTAGGAGATTCATGTCTGTCTAAGGGGTTTTAGGAGAGGGGTTTATATAGCAGCATATTTCACACATAAAAAGGAAACACGGTAAAATTAAGTACAAAACAAGGAAAATATGCCAGAATCAATTCGAATCAATTTAGGCAAAATAATACACAGAATATGAAGTTCAGTAAATTGAATAGAGAATAATATGCAAAAAACAAATAACACTTAAAATAAGGGAATACAATAGATTGAATAAAGAATAAGGAAAATATCACCCGAAAATCAATTTGAGTCACTCTTAGGGCAAATAAAAAATAAAAATAGGAAAATATAGTAGGTTAAACAAAAATAAGGAAAATATCAATCAAACACAAGAAAGGGAAGAATATCAATCGAAAATCAATAAATAATAAGGGAAAATCTCAAACCCTAGTTCAAAAGGAAAGCACAGATGGTCAAAAATCTCACTGAATCAGACCATGTAGCCTGATAGTAAGTGCATATAGATGAAATATCTTCTAAATCTCAAAGGTTGAAGGCAGTGGAATCCAATTTGAGGACTGATACTTGCCAAAATTGGGGCAAGTACTATGTAACACCATAGTCTTGCAAATAATATTGAGGTAACACATAAAAGGCAAGAAAATCATAGAAGGAATCCATGATTGAGACTGATTCAGAGAATATTGAGAGGGCGTCTAGGGTTTCGGTAGGAGAGAGGGTTTTTTGAAGGCGGCTGATGAAGAGAAATGAGGATTATGGTTCGAGTGAAGGGATATAAGGAGAGTGGGTAGGGGTGTTGTGAGTCGTTGATAAATTTCGATCGTGGGATTAAATTAGGTTGGGGCCGTGTTTTTGGACTGGGTTGGGGGATTGGGTCATTTGGGATAGTGAGGTTGTTGGGACAGGGATTTGTTTGGGCTAAGATTTGGCGTAATTATGCTGAGGTATGGGTAGTTTTAGGTCCAAAAATAGGTAAGAAATTAGGCTATTATTTAAATACCCCAAAATTTATCAAAATAATTTATAGAAAACGCTTAATAAATGAATGAAAATATTATTGATGCACTAAAGTACTTAAAATAATAACTTTATATTATAAAAATATAAATATTCCATTTTGACATAAATAATATAGAATAAAGAGCCTTTATGTACGAATATAGGCCATTATTGCAAAATTAGAGAAATGGATTAAAAAGTGCTAATGTAATTATATGGAATGAAATAAAATATTTGAAACATATATTATAGGTGCAAAATACTTATTTTAGTCAACTAAGTAATTTCAAAAATAATTTAAAGGGTAATTACTAGATATTTACATATAATTAAAATATAAGAAAATTAATTTAAAACTCTAAAAATTATGGCTTGCATAGGTTTATCAACTAAATAATGATGCAAATAAGCATGTATGTATTTCAAAAATATGAGGGCAAAATTGGGTATCAACACCCTATTAACTGCTTTCCACATATCTAATTCTGTTATTTTGTGTTGCCGGGGGGTTCGTGTTGGTTTTTCAAACGAATTGAGACGATTAGCCTTTTATTTGGGATCTTAAGTTGGAAAAGTCGATCTGATATCTACTTGTGTGAAACGATCTCGAATTTGAATTTGATGGTTCTGTTAGCTCTGTTAGGTGATTTTGGACTTACGAGCACGTCCAGAATGTGATTTGGAGGTCCGTAGTAGATTTAGGTTTGAATTGACGAAAGTTAGAATTTTGGTGATTTTGGGTCGGCAGTGGAAATTTTGATATCAGACCCGGAATGGAATTTCAGAAGTGGGAGTAGGCTTGTAGTGTCATTTTTGACTTGTGTGTATAATTGGAGGTCATTCGGACGGGGTTTGATATGTTTCGACGTCGTTTGTTGAATTTAGAAATTTCTAAGTTCATTAGGATTGAATCTGTGTGTAATTCGTGTTATTTATATTATTTGATGTAGTTTGAAGGCTAGACTAAGCTTGTATGGTGTTTTAGGATTGGTTGGTATGTTTGGTTGAGGTCCTGGGGGCCTCGGGTGAGTTTTGGGTGCTTAACGTGTTGAAATGGACTTAGGTGAGATTGTTGATGTTGTTGTATCTGGTGTAACTGCACCTGCGCACTTTGGGCCACCGGTGCGGAGCCGCGGAAGCGGCTATGGAACCGGAGAAGCGGAAATGGGAAGCAGGTATGGGATGACAGGTGCGATAAGTGTTCCGCATCTGCAATGCCCGCAGGTGTGTAATGACCCGACCGGTCGTTTTGAGCTCTAGCGCGTCATATTGATAAAGAATGTTTTTTCCAAAGTCAAAAGGGCGATTTGGTTGAAAAAATAAAGGATTTCTAACCATCTTATTCAGCGGTTTGAGCTCATGAGCAGCTCCGTTTCAGGTGCTATGACTTGTAGGTGTGGTCGAAATTTAATTTCGGGAAGTTCGGAGTCAAATTGGAAGGAAAATTCTCATTTTAGAAGCCTTAAGTTGGAAAAATTGACTAAGATTAGAATTCTGAGTAAATGACCTTTGAATCAGGATTTGAAGGTTCCTACAGGTTCATATGATGATTTCGAACTTGGGCGTATGTCTGGATCGGGCTCTGGATAAGCCGGTAATGTTTCGGTGTATATTGTGTAAGTCAAAAATTTTGAAGAAATTTTCTAAGTTTGGCTTGAAGCCCATTTCAGTGATATTGACATCCGTTTGGGATTTCGTGCCTAGGAATAGCTTCGTATGGTGATTTTGGAGTTGGGAGCGCGATCAGAAATAAATTCGGATGTCCGTAGGTTATTTTGAAGTCATTTGGCTAAAGACAGAAATTTGAAGGTTTTTGAGAAATCCGACCGAAAGTGGAAATTTTGATATCGGGGTCGGAATGCGATTCCGGAAGTTGAAACAGGTCCGTCATGTCAAATATGACTTGTGTGCAAAATTTGGGGTCAGTCGGACGCGATTTGATAGGTTTCGATATTGGATGTAGAAGTTCGAAATTTCAAAGTTCATAAAGCTTGGATTGGAGAGCGATTCATGATTTCGACGTTGTTTGATGTGGTTTGAGGCCACGAGCGATTTCGTATCATATTTTGGGACATGTTGGTATAATTGGTTAATGTCTCGAGGGCCTCGGGTGGATTTCGGAAGGTTAATGGAATGAATTTCGGACCAAAGAGTTGCTGAAATTTTCTGCAGAAAACTGTTTTGACAGCAACTAGTGCAATCGCGGAGCTAATTTTGAAAGCTTATATCTAGAAATCTATAAGAAATCTGAAACTTTGCAAAACATAGAAATTTTATCCCTTGCATTCTAGTTTCCATAAAGTTAAACGATTAATGATTTGGACATTTTATCAGAAAGCTATGATCGATTAAAGATGGCTGGTAGAGCTGTTTCGACAGAATATTCTGATGCATGGAGCCGACTTTAGAAGCTCATATCTCGGAATATATAAAGGGTTAGATGGTGTACAGCCTATCAAATTAAATATCGTTGAGTCTAGTTTCTAAATATTCAAACATTTTGTCATTTGGATATTTCTACAAGGAGCTATGGGTGTTTTACAGAAGATTTACAGCAAGGGAAAATTATAATAGGATGTACAACTTGCACAGCGCTATGTACAACTTGATGAAGCCTGGGCAGATTGTTTTAAACACGAGTTTTGTCCCATTTCTTTCATTTGGTTTGGACTATTTTTGAGAGCTCAAGTAGGAAGTTTCACCAAGAAACACTAGGTAAGTGATTTCTTCCTATTTTTGAGTTAAATATGTAATCTTACATGGATTTAGACATGGAAAATTAGTATAAATTTGGGATTTTTGGGGAAGACCTAGAATTTGGAATTTTGGACTTTTACCATGAATTTGAGCATGAAATTAGAGTAAATTGTATAATTGAGTTAGTAAATCTATGTGTAGAATTTATCTTCGAGAAATTTCAGAATCCGGGCCCGACGGTATTTTTGTCAACTTTTCGAGCGGAGTTGGGAACTTATATAATTTTAATTGTTACAAGTTTTTGAGTGAATTTTTATTGGTTTGCCTGTTATATGAATAGTCTTTGGGCGTTGTGCATCAATTGGAGTCGTCGGAAGGGCTTGGAAGCCAGTTATGGAATTTCGGAGCGAGGTAAGTCTCCTTTCTAACTTTGTGAGGGAAAATTGTCCCCATAGGTGAACTACATTAATATATGCTATCATTTGTAGGGGCTACGCACGCACGAGGTGACGGGAGTCCGTGCGTAGCTACTATTATGCCATGTTCAGGTAGTCTAGGGCCCACTAGCATGCCTTATGTGTTGTACATGTGATCATGCCAATAATATTAGACTGATAATGCTGTTGAATTGATAATTTATTTCCTAAGAAGGCTAGAGTGTACCTTTCTTAATCATTTAGAAAGAGGATTGATCCCTCTATGGATAATTGTGTTCCTAATAAGGTTATAGCATTGGGTATTATTAAACTTGGCAAATGAGTTTCAAAACAAAGATTTAAATGCTATTTTTCGTGTTCCTTTAAGAAGAATTTTACCTCTTTTCCTGAGTGACTGCTCTCTTGATAAAAATGTGGATTTATTTTGTGAATACGTGTATCTATGGGTGCCTGAGTCGCATGGATGATTCGCGATCAGGATAACTATGTATATATGTGTATGGGTGCCTGAGTCGCATGTATGATTCGCCAGCAGAATAACCCTGTATTTATGTGTATCTATGGGTGACTGAGTCGCATGTATGATTCGCGAGCAGGGTAACCCTGTATTTATGTATAACCGCGTCGCATGATCGATTCGCGAGCGGGGAAGTTTGATGCATCTATGGTTCGAGCCGTTCGACCCTCGGCAGTGCACATTTTATTATTATTGGTCCGCGCCGTTCGACCCTCAGCACTTTATTTGCGCATGATAAATGCTGCGTATTATTTGTGGGAAGTTGACCCTTTAGGAATCTTAAATCCTTAAACTCGCCGAGTATGAATTGTCCTTAGCATGATTTAATTTCCCTAAATTCTAGTGTCATCTTTATTTGCTTAAATGTAGAATTTCTTACTTTTGGATTTGTTCCTATTGCCTATTTGACTACTAAGTGACTTATCTGAAGATTTTATTTCCTATTTACTGCCATGCTATGTCTTCTTAACTGCTTATCTCAAATTTAAAACTATCTTCACCTCATCCTATAATTTCTTTGATCTTAAATGAAGTTATGATTATTCTTTGCTGCTTGTCCTTAAGTGGAAATTGTTGAATATTCTCGTACTGCTCAACCTTAAAAGAAGTTTAGATCTTCTATACCTTCGTGTCTTCTCCTTATATGGAGTTATTGGATTTTTGTGAGTTCTTTGTTGATTGAACCGTGTATTTGGGTATGACCCTTTTATGTTATTTTCTTCCTTGTTGACCTCTCCTTATTATGCGTAGTATTCTTTTTTGTGCTTATTCCTTGGGAACTAGCCTTGCTTTTCTTGTGATCAAGGTTCATGAATTGATGCATCTACCGTGTCTTGTATTATTGTCAATTTTTGTGGTTGTACTTGTTGTGGCGATGCACGAGGTTTTTTCTATGTTGTTGTGGTTACTGTGATGCACGAGGTTTGTGCCGTGCAGTTGTTGATACTTGGTTTACAGGAGGTTTCGGTCGTGTCGTGTTTTCTATTGATATTGCACATGCGGCGTGACAAGGCGGGATATGTATATGTGGGTTGCGCATGTGGCATGACAAGGTGGGAACATGTTTATGCACGTGTGGCGAAACAAGGAGGGCATATACTTTACTATTGCACACGTGGCAAGACAAGGTGGGCTATGTCAGGCATTGTTTGTGATACTTGTGTTTTCCTCGGGGGCATTCCTTGTTTTTGATATTGTGTACTGGAACACTTACTATGTGACTTTATTTGCGTGGAAAATTTTGAGATGAAAATGTACGTGTTGCCCGTTTTTCTTCCCTTATGTTTATTGGTTGTTGAAATCATATTAGGACACCTGCACAAGCATACACGTAGTTAAGTACCACTAATGGATTTAGGACTCCTTGTTGCTGTCAAGTATAGATAGTCTTGTTGTGCTTACCGTAAGGGTGGAAATGACCCAATTGGAACGTGAGTCGTCCGTGCAGTTAGTACTTGAATGAGGGCGCAAGATGCCAAGTGTTAGGGTTCGAATATTGGGACCCGTAAATGGTGATTTGACCGAGGTTCGAAACCTTGTGGAGATTACTATGAGTTTGATATAGAAGTGGTTGAAGTTGTTGAGTCATTACATGTACGTGTTGTATATTTACATGCCGGATTTCTTCGTGTTCTATTCAGTCATTATTTGTCTTCATGGTTTCCACTGGTACTTATTATTTTTCCTTCTTTATCGAATTCACTGTCTTCTTCGCTATATTGGGTAACCTTTATGTGTATATCATTATTTTCGTGATTCCTATATTGATACTTGTGAGTTTTATTAGATCGGTGGGTGTCTTGACTAGTCCTCGTCACTACTTCACCGATGTTAGTCTTGATACTTACTGGGTACAGCTGTGGTGTGCTCATACTACTTTTCTGCACATTTTTGTGCAGATTCCAGGTTTTCGCATAGCCGGCCGATTGATTCTCAGTAGCGCGGTTGTTGTTGTGGAGACTCAAGGTAAAACCGCTTCAGTGTTCGCGGTTTCGGAGTCACAATCTTATACTTTTGTTTGCACTGTTGTACTTATTTCTGAACTGTGGTATTTTTAGTAGTTTTTCTTTAAAGCTTATGACTTGTACTTCTGGGTTTTGGGAATATTCAATGTGTAAAGAATTACTTATTTCAGAAAAATATTAGATTTATTTATTATTGTTGTTATTCCACGAATATTAGGCTTACCTAGTCCTTAAGACTAGGTGCCATCGCGATACCCAACCCAAGGAAATTTGGGTCGTGATAAGTTGGTATCAAAGCCTTAGGTTCATAGGTGCTATGAGTCATAAGCGAGTTTAGTAGAGTCTTGTGGATCGGTACAGAGACATATGTACTTATCTTCGAGAGGCTACAGAACTATTAGGATAACTTCACTTCCTTCATTCCTATCGTGCGAGTTCATTGATCTTGAAGTTTGAAATTATCATTCCGTTCTCTCACAGATGGTGAGGGCGTGAGCTGCAGATCCTGAGGATGTTACCCCCGGAGCAGATGCTGCCAGGGGCATAGGTAGAGACAGAGGACGATGAGGGGCACATGCCGCAGCTAGAGCACCTGCCAGAGCAGCTGTTGAGGAGCCGCCAGCAGTTCCAGTTGGGGGACAGGCACCGGAGACGCCTGGTGTTACACCCATACTTCAGGAGACCTGGGCACAGTTCTGGGAATAATTGGTACCTTAACTCAAGCGGGATTGATTCGGGTGCACCAGCTACTTCACGGGACGGGGGAGGAGCTCAAACTCCCGTCACCCACACTTCCGAGCAGCGATATCAGGTTGGTCAGGTTCCAGGTGACATGGCAGCACAACCTGGGGTCCCAGTTCTGCCCGTGGTTAGGGCAGCAGCATCTGAGGAGGAACAGCTTAGACTCGAGAGGTACAAGAAGTACCACCCTCCTACCTTTAGTAGATTGGTGACAGATGATGCCTAGGGTTTCCTGGAGGAGTGTCACCGCATTCTTCGTACTATGGGTATTGTGGAGACTAGCGGGGTTGCTTTCGTTACGTTTCAGCTCAGGGGAGCTGCTTATCAGTGGTGGAGGGCATATGAGTTGGGTAGCTCGGCCGAGTCATCTTCACATACATGGGGTCAGTTTTCAGAGATGTTCTCGAGCGAGTTTGTACCTCAGTCCCTCCGAGATGCATGGCGCGTGGAGTTTGAGCGGCTGTGTCAGGGCACTATGTCCGTTTTAGAGTATGCCGTCAGATTTAGTGATTTGGCCTGGCAAGCACTTGCGTTGGTTGCTACAGTTAGAGAGTGGGTTCGTAGATTCATTGAGGGCCTCAGGCGTGATATTCTGTTTAGCATGGCTCGGGAGTTAGAGTCGGATGTTATATTTCAGCAGGTGGTAGGGATTGCTCGCAGAGTTGAAGGCATGCTGGATCATGACAGAGACGACAGACGGGACTATGATATAGATGTCAGGCGGGGCTGTGAGAGGGAGGAAAGACAAGGTCAGGAGAGAGAGGGAAGACAGGCGAGGAGTCCTCGTGGGCCGGAGAGATCTACTGGTTCTTATTATGGAGGCAGGGTACGACACGGTAGAGGTTTTGTGGGTCAGCCAGTTCAATTTGCATTACCAGCTTCACATGGAGTTTCAGGTACTCAAGGGTCTCAGAGTACTCGTACCGCATAGTTTCCACAGCAATGTCAGTAGAGAGGTTATTTTGAGTGTGGAGATATCAGCCACATGGTGAGAGATTGTCTCAGGCTCCGGACATATGTGTTACAGCAGGGCATTCAGGTGACTAGAGGGCGCCCAAGAGGGAGAGGCCCGGCTCGTTGATGTGTTTCATATAGTAGGCTGGAGGCCTTTGATCTATATGTTATAGTACAAGTATGTTTTGATTTGATACAGAGGAGCACCATTTGTAATTCACTATAGTTCTGCTGGTCGGGACGAGTTTCCCTTATTTGTTTCTTTAGTTATAAGTGAGTTTCATGCTTTGCAATCTATTTCTTGTTTGCTCATGTTGGGAGATTCAATAAGTAGTAGCCCGTGTCTATCATTGTTTTATTCATCATTGATAGTGGTGAGACTAGAAGTGAGTCCCTGTTGTTCATCATGGTGAGCTTTATGTGATTTTTCCTAAGTATTTTCTTTACGAGTTGTGATGCGATACTCCATTGAGATGTGAGTTAAGTGAGCGTTATGATTTTTTAGCCGAGATGAGTTAGCAGGAGATTTCAATTGGTATGATATATATTTGGCATGCGATATAGAGTTGAGGGCGAGACCCTCGTGATCTTTTGTGATTTGATATGGTTGGATCGGGCTGAGTACCGCGGTGGAAGTTATATCATAATGGGATCCTTGTGATTTTTTCATATGCCTTGCTTCTTCCTCGTTATATTGCTCTTGTAAGTTAGTATTTATAGAGAGTTGTGCCTATGGGCTTGTTTGGTAGCTCCTTTATATGCTTCTCTTTTCATATTCGGTCACTTTCGTTATGTGCTTCTTTAGTTTTAGATTGCGGGATGCGTGCCCGGTGGTATTAGTTGTGGCTTGGTGATTCAGGTGTCTAATAATGATGTCTTCGTGTTTATTGCATCATTATCAGTGTTATGGGTCTTGGAAATAGAGTTCATTCAGATGTGGGGCTAACTGCCAATGCTGAGTTGATTTCGGGCAGCTATTGTGATCAAAAGTGTTATTCAAGCCTATGTGAAGTGTGCTATATTGTGTGGTTGTACCTTGTGGGTTTAGGCATGAGTTGATATAGCTGGTTGAGACTGATGCCGGATATGGATTTAGAATCGGTTCCTTTGGAAATGAGTAGAAGGTTAGAAATTAAGGTACGAGGCTTATCGGTAGTAATAGAAAAGCTAATCTGGAGTCGAATTCGAAGTAAATTTAAATTTATGAAACTTAAGTATGGAAGTTGACCAGAGGTTTGACTTTTGAGTAAACGGCCTCGGAATGAGTTTTGGGTGATGCCAACAGCTTCTTATGATTATTTTGGACTTAGGCGCGCGTCCGTAATTGGTTTTGGAGGTCCGTAGAGTAACTTGATGTAATTCGGCCAAAGTTAGAATTTCGGCGATTTCGGCCGATAGGTGAAATTTTGTTATCGGCCTCGGATGGAATTCCAAGAGTAGTTGTAGGTACGTTGTGTCAGTTATGACTTGTCTGCAAAATTTGGTGTCATTCCGGGTTGAATTGATAGGTTTCGGCACGAGTTTTGATAATTGAAGATTTGAAAATTCATAAGTTTGATTTTTGGTTTAATTCGTCATTTTTTGGTGTTTTTTTATGTGATTTGAAACCTCGGGCAAGTCCGTGATAGGTTATATGACTTGTTTGTGTGTTTGGACGGGGTCTGGGGGGTCCCAGGTGTGTTTCGGATAGGCTTCGGGTCAATTTTCCCTCTTTTTGCACTGCTGATGTTGTTTCTGGTTTCCTTCTATGCAATCACATCGTAGAAGTCGCGATTGCATAGTGTTTCCTTGCACCCGCCCATTTTTTCTCTTCATTGCATTCGCATACACTGGTTCGCGATCGCACAGTGTGGTGTGGGGCAACAGAAAATTTCTTATATGCGATCGCATTACTTCATTCCCCATCGCATAGAACTTTTTTTTGGTCAGTAAAATTTTCTGTCTATGCGATCGCATAGCACAATTTGACCTGTGGCATTTTTCCATCTATGCGATTGCATCTTCTCGTCCGCGATCGCATTGAACAAATGTCTTGGTAGACAGAATATAATCCAAAAACGAGGGTTAAACCGTTTTATTCATATCTTGACTTGTAGAGCTCGGTTTTGAGCGATTCTTAGATGGTTTTTCACACAATTCGATTGGGTAAGTGTTCTTCATCTAGAATAGTATATATTCCATGAATTAGTCCTTATTTTTATCATTTAAATTGTGTTTTTAGTTCGGGAAAATGTTGGTTTTTAAGGAAAATCTTCAAAACGAAATTTCATGATTTGAGGGACGAAATGGTATCGGAACTTGGTAAATTTTGTATGGTTCAACTCATATTGAAATGGGTAATTGTATTTTTGTAAAAGTTATCGGGTTCCGAGGTGCGGGCCTGGGGGTCGACTTTTGGATCGACTTTCAGAATTTGTTAAAGATTGAAACTTTATTATTCAGAATAGTTCCTTATACGTTTTATGTGTATTATAAAGTGGTTTTAGTTGATTTTCAGCCATCCGGAGGTCTTTTCGCCCAAGAAGTCCATTTTAGAGTACCAGATTGTCGTCTTCGAGGTAAGTATCTTGCCTCATCTTATGTGGGGGAATTACTCCTTAGGATTTGAGTCTTCTATATTGATTGTAGTTCATGTACGCGAGGTGACGAGTGCGTGCTCGGACTTATTTGTGGGAAGTTGACCCTTTAGGAATCTTAGATCCTTATACTCGCCGAGTATGAATTTTCCTTAGCATGATTTAATTTTCCTAGTTTCTAGTGTCATCTTTATTTGCTTAAATGTAGAATTTCTCACTTTTGGATTTATTCCTATTGCCTATTTGACTTCTAAGTGACTTATATGAAGATTTTATTTCCTTTTACTGTCATGCTATGTCTTTTTAACTGCTTATCTCAAATTTGCAATTATCTTCACCTCATCCTATAATTGTTTTGGTCTTAAATAAAGTTACGGTTATTCTCAGTTGCTTGTCCTTAAGTGGAAATTGTTGAATATTCTCGTAACTGCTCAACCTTAAAAGAAGTTTAGATATTCTATACCTTCGTGACTTTCCCTTATATGGAGTTATTGGATTCGTTTGAGTTCCTTGTTGATTAAACCGTGTATTTGGCTACGACCCTTGTATGTTAATTTCTTGCTTGTTGATCTCTCCTTATTATGCATAGTATTCTTTGTTTTGCTTATTCCTTGGGAACTAGCCTTGATTTTCTTGTGATCAAGGTTCTTGAATTTATGCATCTACCGTGTCTTGTATTATTTTCAATTTTTGTGGTTGTACTTGTTGTTGCGAGGCACGGGATTTTTGTTGTGATGTTGTGGTTATTGTGATGCACGAGGTTTCTATCGTGCGGTTGTTGATATGGGATTTGCACGAGGTTTCTGCCGTGCTGTGTTTTCTATTGATATTGCACATGCGGCGAGACAAGGAGGGATATGTATATGTGGGTTGCGCATGTGGCATGACAAGGTGGGAACATGTTTATGCATGTGTGGCGAAATAAGGCGGGCATCTACTTTACTATTGTACATGTGGTGAGACAAAGTGGGCTACGTCAGGGATTATTTGTGATACTTGTGTTGGCTTGGGGGCATTCATTGTTTTTGATATTGTCTAATGGAACACTTACTGTGTGAGTTTATTTGCGTGGAAACTTGTGAGATGAAAATGTACGTGTTGCCCGTTTTTCTTCCCTTATGTTTATTAGTTGTGGAAATCATGTTAGGACACCTGCACAAGCATACACGTAGTTAAGTACCACTAATGGATTTAGGACTCCTTGTTGTTGTCAAGTATAGATACTCTTTTTGTGCTTACCGTGAGGGTGGAAATGACCCAATTGGCACGTGAATCGTCTGTGTAGTTAGTACTTGAATGAGGGCGCAAGATGCCAAGTGTTAGGGTTCGAATATTGGGACCCGTAAATGGTGATTTGACCGAGGTTCGAAACCTTGTGGAGATGACTATGAGTTTGATATAGAAGTGGTTGAAGTTGTTGAGCCATTACATGTATGTGTTGTATATTTACATGTTGGATTTGTTCGTGTTCTATTCAGTCTTTGTGTTTCTTCATGGTTTCTGGTGGTACTGATTGTTTTTCCTTCTTTATCGAATTCATTGTCTTGTTCGCTATATTGCGTAGCCTTTATGTGTGTATCATTATTTCCCTAATTCTTATATTGATGCTTGTTCAGTTTTATTAGACCGGTGGGTGTCTTGACTAGTCCTCGTCACTACTTCATCGAGGTTAGTCTTGATACTTACTGGGCAGCGTTGTGGTGTGCCCATACTACTCTTCTTCACATTTTTGTGTAGATTCCAGGTTTCGCATAGCCGGCCGATTAATTGTCAGTAGCGCGGTTGCTGTTATGGAGACTCAAGGTAAAACCCCTTAAGCATTTGGTTTTGGAGTCACCATCTTATACTTTTGTTTGCACTGTTGTACTTATTTCTTAACAGTGGTACTTTTAGTAGTTTAGTGTAATTTCTTTAAATCTTATGACTTGTACTTCCGGGTTTTGGGAATATTCAATGTGTAAAGAATTAGTTATTTTAGAAAAATATTAGATTTTTATTTATTATTGTTGTTATTCCATGAATATTAGGCTTACCTAGTCCTTAAGACTAGGTGCCATTGCGATACCCAACGCAGGGAATTTTTTGTCGTGACAAGGTGCGAGGGAAAGAATCACAGGATCGGTCTGGGACCGCAGAAGTGAACCATTGTCCGCAGGTGCGCACATGTAGGTGCGGCCACCTATTCGCAGATGCAGGCCTTGGGGACTTAAGTTAAGTCCACACCTACGCTGATTTTTTGCAGCTGCGGCACCGCATATGCGATTGTCCCATCACAGAAGCAATAATCGCGGGGCAGAAACGGGCAGATTCAAGGGTTGAAATTTCATATCACAAAATTCGATTGAGAGCACGGATGAATGCGTTTTTCGAGAGTTTTTCAGAGGAAATCTTTGGGTAACGATTCCTAATCCTATTTTGATCATACTTAATTAATTCATAGTTGTTTTCTTCATTAAATTAAGGAATTTGAGTGAGAAAGTCCGGAAATTGGGGAAAAAGTTCCCCAACCAAAAATCTGAGATTTGAGTGGGATGTAGGCGTCAGATATGGATGATTTTTGTATGAGTGAACTCGTGGGTAAATGGGTGTTCTTATTTGGTAACTTTTACTCGATTCCGAGACATGGGCCCGGGGAGGCTTTTGAGCGATTTTTTCAATTCCCTGCTTTAACTTTGATTCTGTTTGTTAGACTACTTCCTTGTAGTTGTATTTATGTTAAGTAATTGGTTTTGATTAGATTTGGGCCATTCGGAGTCGGATACTCGTGGCAAGAGCGTGATTTCGGATTGATTTGAGCTTGGTTCGAGGTATGTGGCTTGCCTAAAATGGGCTATAGATCACAAAAAATTGGGAATCAGGCGGTATTCCAGTTTTATGGCCCTAAAACGCCAATGAACGAGGAATGATCTTGGCACATCAGTGACTATTGTTCCTTAGGTCATTTTTTGTGGCTTGAAAATATCTTAGGCGGTCCGGGTTCGGGCCCATGCGGAAGGTGTGGGCAGCCCACGAAAATATGAGAATCGGGCGAAATTCCAGTTTTATGGATCTAAAATATCAAAAAATGAGGAATTGTCATGGCGAGTCGGTAACTATAGTTCCTTAGATCGGTTTTGATGGCCAATGAAAATTTTAGGGGATGCGGGTCCGGGGTCTCAGGCCCATGCGGCAGGCATGGACCATAGCATACGAAAATAATGGAGTCGAGCGGAATTCCAGTTTTATGGCCCTAAAACGCAAAAAATGTGGAACGGTCATGGCAAGTTTGTGACTATTGTTCCTTAGGTCATTTTTGCTGGTCCGGGAATTTTAGGCGATACGGGTCCGGGGGCTATGTCCATGTAGAAGACGGAGGCTATAGCACACGAAAATCTGGGAATCAGGAAGACTTTCGGTTTTATGGCCCCAAAATACCGACAAACGAGGAATGGTCATGGCTAGTCGGTGATTCTTGTTCCTTAGATCATTTTCTCTAGCCAGGGAAATTTTAGTCGATCTGGGTACGGGGGCCAGGCCCATGCGTAACGCTTGAACTATAGCATATGAAAATCTAGGAATCGGGCAGAATTTTAGTGTTATGGCCCTAAAACGCCAAAAAACGAAGAAGAATTATAGCGAGTCGGTGACTATTGTTCCTTAGGTCGTTTTTTATGGCCCGAGAAAATTCTAGGCGATCCGGTGTCCGGACCTTGGTCAAGACAAGGGCTATAGATTACAAAAATTTAGGAATCGGACGGTTGCAGTTTTATGGACCTGGGATGGCAATAGGAGTTAGAGCGGGCAGTGACCCATTGCAAGGGGAAGAACTCAGTGGCTGAAGTTAATAGAACGATTTTAGCTGGAAGTATCTGCTACATATGTCAAGAAAGATACTTCAGATTTTTTTAAGCAAAGAGGAGAATTGCATCAGTACTTGTTAGAGCAATCATACAAGGTGTTCATTGCAAAGGAGTTTTAAAGAAGCGACTAACCATGAGACTACAGGAGTTGAATTACTGTCCTAATTCTTAGAATGTATAGTGTTATATGACAACTGTTTTTTGACATAAAAGAACGTAGAGAGGGAATGGAAGACCCGGGGCTTTTGGCCAGCTTGTGCTTTTTCTTTTTTTGTTATGCATTGTACGGATTACGTGATAAATAAATATGAGGATTTATAAGATAAAAACCTTTTTTATAAGAGCAATCAAACAATTATTGTCATGTGAAGATTTTTATGTTGAGATTAATTATTCATACAGCTGAACCAAATAATGTATTATTTTATGAAAGTTCTTATTCTTTGATTGCATAAGGTTTTATATGTACCCTTATTCCGAGACTTACCAACATAGAAGTATGTTAGTCCTTCTCGTTGATCCGCGCTCCACCATAGAGGTCACAAATAACTACCATGGCAAATATGATTCAAATTTTTGTGCAATAATATGTAGTTCACCTTGACGGGCATTTCATAAATTACTAGTAAAATGCTCAGTTATTTTTTATCTATCCCAAAAATATGTTGAAATACTTTACGTAAAATGTAGAACCAGAAAAGAAAAGAATAAAAAAGGAAATACAGCTTGTAATTCTTGGACAATAAGCTCGATCCAAACATAGGTTACAAGTTACAACGATATTATTTAAAAATGAATCACCATTTCCAAACGAGGGTCAAATTAGATACAATTTTCAATCTCATGTAGAATCTTTTTATTTATTTTAAAAAAATAAAATGTACATGCACATTGCATCTGTAGCTATAGCCATTTAATGAGATTTACAGTGAGTACTCAGATTGAATATATGTATTGTTCATTTAAGCTTCAACTTCCAAGAAATGCCTGAAATAATGAATTAGTGGAGTACACTGTCACATAAATGTTAGAGCTGAATCCTTTGGATTATTTGAGACAGTACGTGGAGAAGTTGACGACGATTACACTCTTGCATGAACGAGTACGTGGCATGGATTGCTAGCTATAGGAGGACAAAATCAAATAAATGAAGGGGAGGGCGGTCCAGGTTGGTAGATGAAGTAAATTTTAGTACTGTATTTTCGATTGAATTTAATATAGTCTGAAAATAAAGTCAGGTGTATTGAACGTAGATGATGTTGATCTAACTATAATCTGAATGGTAAATGCCACGAACATATAGGGCTGATTAGACAGAAAGCCACTAATTACTCTCACTCCTACAAAACTGTCTAAATCCGGGCAAATCATATCGACCCATAACGGTCGGTAAGAAAAATCGAGCGTAACCGGTCAAAAAGAGCGTAATTTTGTCGCAAAAGTCAAAAAACCAATTTCAATTAAATATACCGATCAACATGTAAATGTGATCCCATAATATCAAAATATTGTAGCATCTAACACATTACATTTTCGATCGCAATCGGTCGTAATATGGTCAACATCTGATCAAATTCTGGTCAAACTTACTATTATGTACTAGAAAAATATTAAAATAAAATAAACTCCTCGTATATGACCGATTTCTATCGAAATATTGAATTAAAATTTTCCCTCTTAGGCTTTTATTTTTCCATTACTAACATAGTTTTTTCAAAAAGATTTGATAAAGTTTCCGACCAACATCGGTCAGTATTACTAGTCAAAAACAGTCAAACATTTATAGATTATTGTTATCTACAATCTCTCTCTCTCTCTCCATATATATATATATATATATATATATGGAGAGAGAGAGAGAGATTGTAGATAACAATAATCTATAAATGTTTGACTGTTTTTGACTAGTAATACTGACCGANTAACCCAAAGAGTCATCTCGTATTATAAGACTCTATTACGCGCTCATTAGTCTTAAAAATCTTACTTTTACCCTCCTCGATTTGAGTGTGCAGTCCGGACAAAATTATGGAAAGTCTTTATGTGGAAAAATTGAAAAAACACTAATTTTTAGCCTTAAAAATAATTTTTAGTTGACTTCGGTCAACATTTTGAGTAAACGGACCCGCACCTGTATTTTGACAGTCCCGGTGGGTCCGTAGCAAAATATGGGAACGGGGCGTATGCCCGGAATCGAATTCCGAGGTCCCTAGCCCGAGAAATGAATTTTTGACTAAAATTGAAATACTAAAAATTACTGATTTTTAAGAATTTGCTTAATATTTGATCTTGATGGTATCGGGTCTGTATTTTGGTTCCGGAGCCCATATTTAAACCTTGTCTGCGAAATTTAGTGAGAAACATAATTGATTTGACGTGATTCGGACGTTCGGTTGAGAAAATAGTAATTTTGAAGTGTTCTTGAGAAATTCATAGGTTTTGGTGCT
The DNA here is from genome assembly GCA_005239525.1 of Nicotiana knightiana. NCBI lineage: Eukaryota > Viridiplantae > Streptophyta > Magnoliopsida > Solanales > Solanaceae > Nicotiana > Nicotiana knightiana. The sequence continues at coordinate 20,983 of ML402787.1, forward strand.
AATTCGTAGTTTTAGATGTTATTTTGGCGATTTGATCGCACAAGCAAGTTCGTATGATGTTTTTAGACTTGCTTGCATGTTTGGCTTGCAGCCCCGAGGGCTCGTATGTCAGATAAGCTACGGAGAAAGACTTAGAAAGAATTTCTGGTGTGTGTTTAGGTCCGGGGGTCTCGCATTTACGAGGTCTGACTCGCAAATGAGAGGTGATGATTTGCATTTGCGAGCAAGGGACTGGGCTGGTTAGGCTCGCAATTGCGAGAATATAACCTCATTTGCGGAAGGCTATTGTTCGCATTTGCGACATAATGCTCGCATTTGCGAGAGCTACAGAAAATGCGAAGAGTTCGCATTTGCGATACTTTCCTCACATTTGCTAGCTTCGCAATTGCGAAGCTCAGGTCGCAAATGCGACATCTGTAGCTGATGGGTCTCTACTTAGACGGTATTTTTCTCATTTTTCAACATTTCAAAACACTAGAAACCTCTAAGGCGATTTTTCAAAGGCAACTTCTTCCCCAAACCATAGGTAAGAGATTCTTAACTCATTTCTTTCAATCCTTCACTTCATATTACAAGATTTCAACCTAGAATCTAAGGTTTTCATGGTGGAATTGGAGATTTTTGGGTAGAAATTAGATATTTCGAAATTGAGGGATTTAGACTTAAAATTGAGGTCTCCAAAACCAATTATATATTCGGGTTTGGGGGTGAATGGGTAATCGGGTTTTGGTCCGAATTTCAGGTTTTGACCAAGTAGGCCCGGGTCGATTTTTTACTTTTTGGAAAAAATGTTGAGAAACCTAAATTTATGTATTAAAATTGAGTTCCTTAGTGATAATTGATGGTATTAAGCTAATTATGACTAGGTACGAGCGGGTTGGAGGTGAATTCTAGAGGACAGGCGGTACTTGAGCAGTGAGTGATATGCGTATTGTTGTAAGTGTTGCGTCTAACCTTGGCTTGAGGGATTAGGTATTGTTGCCTATTTGCTATGTGTTGATTGCTGAGTACAACGTATAGGTGAGGTGATAAATACCTATGTGTTGTTGTCGAGTCCTAGCATGCGAGTGAGTCTTATTCTTGTGATCGTTGTATTCTTTGTTCGTATTATTCAAGCTTAGACTAGATATTCTTTATGTTGTTATTGTTTTCGTTATTTGGGCGAGGAAAATTGTAAAGAACGAAGGGTGATGCCATGCCATTGCAAATTTATTATCATTATCATGTGAGGAAGAGTGTAAAACACGAAGGATGGTGTCGTGCCATTGCATATTTATTATCATTATCATGTGAGAAAGACTGTAAAGCACAAAGTGTGATGCCGTGCCATTGCATATTCATTATCATTACCGTATGAGGAAGAGTGTATAACACGAAGGGTGATTCAGTGCCATTTCATATTCATTATCATTATCATCTGAGTTAGAGTGTAAAGCATGAAGGGTGATGCCGTGCCATTGCATATTTATTATCATCGTTTCTGTCATTTTTTATGGTGTGGATGAGTGTTAAAGAACGAAAGGTGATGTCGTGCACTTGTTTATGCTATGTTTTAATATTTCCATTGGTGCAAAGTGTGTTGTTGATGTGTTTCCTTAATGTGACCATTCTCATGATCTTGTACTCCCCCACTCCCCCAGCATGTTCTCCCCCTCTCATTATTGTCCGTGTAGCTTCTATTATTTTTTATTATGCTCGTACATTAGTTATCTACACAACTTTATGTTTACACCTTGTCCTAGCCTTGTCACTACTTCGCCGAGGTTAGGCTCGGCACTTACCAGTATATGGGGTTGGTTGTATTGATACTGCACTATGCACTGTTCTGTGGAGATTACGCTACTGGACTGAGTTGATCCCGTGTGGAGTTGCTGACTACTATCCCACAGGAGACCCAAGGTAGATCTGTCGGCGTTCGCAGACCTTGGAGTCCCTTTCTAGTTACTTCAGCTTACTGTTTCTTTATTTCGAAAACCGTCGTATTTTTCTTCAACCAGTATTTGTAGTAACTCTTAGAAGTTCGTGAATAGTGACATCAGACTCTAGGTAGTTGTAAATGAATATTTGGATTATGATGAACTCCCACACTTCTTTCATCTGTTATGTTTTAAAGTATTGTTATTTACCGAATTGTTTATAGAGTTAGTGTATTAAATATCTACTTGTTGGCTTGCCTGGTAACTAAATGGTTAGGCGTCATCACGGTCTCGACGGTAGAAAATTTCTGTCATGACAAGTTGGTATCAGAGCACTAGGTTACTTAGGTCTCACAATTCATGCACAAGCTTGGTGGAGTCTTGGGGATCGGTATAGAGATGTCTGTACTTATCTCCTAGAGCCTATAAAGTTAGGAACACGTTCACTTTTATTCAACTCTGTCGTGCAAATCTTGTTATCTCAATACTGATTGAAGTTTTCTATTCTTATTCTCTCGCAGATGGCAAGAACACGTACCGCTTCTTTTTCTGACCAGCAGTCGAATCCTCCAGCACCTGCTACTACGAGGGGCAGATGTTGAGGCCGAGGCCGTGCCAGAGGCCAAGGCAGGGGGAGGGCTCAGCCCAGGGTTTGAGCAGCAGCTTCAGCTGCGGAGCCTCAGGTAGAATTCAACGAGGAGGTTCCACCTCAGACTATTCCTGTCGGACCAGCTCAGGTCCCAGAGGGGTTTATTGCCACCCCGGTGCTTTAGGATGCCTTAGTCCGATTAGTGGGCCTTATGGAGAGTGTATCCTAGACTAGCGCATTCCCCATGGCACCAGCCATATCTCAGGCTAGAGGAGGAGCCCAGACTCCTGCTACTCACACTCCGGAGCAGATGGCTCCCAAGTTTCAGACTTCGGCACCTTATCCAGTCGGAGTAGTTTACCCGGTTGCTCCGGCACAGCCCGGTGATTGGTCAGCTATGTCCTCTAAGGCTTTGTGGAGATTGTATAGGTTTACCAAGCTCTTTCCAATTCGTTTCAGTTGTGCTACTTCAGAGAATCCCTAGGAGTATCTTGATAGCTATCATGAGGTTCTTCGGAACATAGGTATATTGGAGACCAATGGGGTCGACTTTGCTGTATTTCAGATGACTGGTTCTTTCAAGAAATGGTGGAGGGATTATTTATTGAACAGACCATCTGGGTCGCCTGCTCTTACTGGGGACCAGTTCTCACATCTCTTCTTAGAGAAGTTTCTGCCTATCACCTTGAGAGAGGAGCGTCGCTGTCAGTTCGAGCGTCTCCAGCAGGGCAGCATGAGTGTTACTCAGTATGAAATTCATTTTGTAGACTTGGCCCGTCATGCTATTCTTTTTCTCCCCACAGAGAGAGAGAGAGAGAGAGAGAGAGAGAGAGAGAGAGAGAGGGTGAGGAGGTTTATTAAGGGTCTTCCTCAACCTATTAGATTGCAGATGGCTAAGGAGACAGGGAGTGAGATTTCATTTCTGGATGCGGCCAATGTGGCCCAATGAGTCGAGATGGATCTTGGACAGGGAGGTCAGAGGTCGGACAAGAGACCTCGTCATTCCGGTGGATTCAGCGGTGCCTCATCTTGAGGCGCGGGTACTTATGGTAGAGGCCATCATCGCAGGCCATTTCATTCGGCACTCCAGGAATCCTACGGTGCCCTAGGTGGTCGTGGCTCTTATGTGCCTTATTTCGATCAGCCAGCCTATAGTGCACCACCAGCTCCTATAAGTCCACTTCCTCTTCAGAGTTTCCAGGGTGGTTATTCAGGTCGGCAGGGTCAGTTTGTCGGCCAGCAGTCTCAGCAGCCGAAGTCTTGTTATACTTGTGGTGATCCGAGTCATCTTGCTAGATATTGCCCTCGTGCGTCGAGCAATTCACATCACTAGAGTTCTCGTAACATGGTTCCGGCACCCGTGGCTACACCGCTTGCTCAGTCAGCCAGAGGCAGGGGTCAGGAAGTTTGAGGTAGGGGTCCGATTGTTAGAGGTGGAGGTCCGCCAGTTAGAGGTCGACCAAGAGATATGATCTAGATTGGTGGGGCCCAGCCCTGATGCTATTCTTTTCCAGCCAGACCTGAGGCTGAGTCATCCGATGCTGTCATCAAAGGTACTGTTTCGCTTTGCAGTAGAGATGCTTCAGTTCTATTTGATCCAGGGTCTACTTACTCCTATGTGTCATATTATTTTGATTCATATTTGGTTGTGCCCAATGATTATTTGAGTGCCCTTGTATATGTGTGCACGCCTGTGGGAGATGCTATTATTGTAGATCATGTGTATCGTTCATGTGTGGTCACTATTGGAAGCCTTGAGACCAGTGTAGACGTTCTGCTCTTAGATATGGTGGATTTTGATGTTATATTTTGCATGGATAGACTGTCACCTTATTACTCTATCTTGGATTGTAGATAGTGACATTAGCCTTGATGGGGTTCCCTCGATTAGAGTAGAGTAGAGAGGGACGCTTGGCCATTCCTCAAGAAAGATTATTTCTTATATGAAGGCTCGACGTATCGTCGAGAAGGGGTGTTTGTCCTATTTGGCTTATGTTCGTGATTCTAGTGCTGAGGTTCCCCCTATGGATTCTGTGCCTGTTGTTCGTGAGTTTCCTGAGGTATTTCCTCCAGACCTGCCGGGGATGCCACTCGACAGGGATATTTACTTTTGTATTGACTTGGCTCCGGGCACTCCGCCCATATTTATGTCACCATACCGGATGGCCCCACCAGAGTTGAAGGAATTGAAGGAACACTGTTGGTTGATTTCCCAATGCACACGCAAGTATACGTCGTCGACAAGTAATATAGGATTTTAAGTCCAGATATCGTACCCACAGGGACTTGTGAT
>ML402788.1:0-17873 GCA_005239525.1 Nicotiana knightiana
TCGATCGAATACAGTATCGAGTGCCAGTCGTGCCTCCCCTAGTTTGGGGCGTGACAATAATCACCGTACATTCCAGCATTGTTTCAAGTTTCAACAAAGTGCGTTACATGTTGTTTCGGATTTCCCATACTGTCGAATTGTCGCAACTTAGGAGGTTGACAACCAACATGCATCTTCAAGTTATCAATTCTTTGTGTATACGACTTTGCATATGTGAGAGATAATTTGGACGATGACTCAGGATTATCTTTGATAGCCTTCATGATGAAGTCATTTAATTTCTCAATGGGAATCAGACCTTCGACAGAGGCTTAGATATCCTTGGCTGTCGTTGCTTGCTTTTCTGAAGAGTCTCCTTTTTCTAGTGACCTTTGAATATTTAAATGTGTTTGTGTGGATTCTCCTTCTACCATTCTATCCAATTTATTTGTTAACTTTAAAAGTTTAGCATCTTGATCATGCATGCGCTTTGCCAAGCCTCTTAACTGCTTTTGTCAAATTTTCAAGTTGTTCTTCTATGGTAGAAGCTTAAATAACCATTGCTTGCATGATCGACGTTGAGGATGAAGAATGATATAGGTCATTATTGGGATAAAGCTCAGAGGTCGCATTAATGGAGGCTATAGTAGATCCAACACTGAAGTCATCATCATCGGCTTGCACAAAGGATTTCTTGGCCTTAGAAAAACTAAGTTGGGCAAGAACCTTTTCCATCATTTCGGCGACGTTGTTCCCTTTTTAGGTCGTGCTTATAGAAGATCTCACTCCTTTTGAGGATGAAGATCCTAAAATAGGAGTTGATACAGATGACACTTGGAGTGCTTGTTGTCCTAAAGAGCTTGCTTTGTTCCTTGTAATTGTCTCAAATCTTTTAAATATCGAGTATATTTCCCACATCAGCATAGAACTTGAAATTAGCAGCCTTAATGGAAGTTGATAGGAAGTTGATTTTCTGTGAAGCCATTTCGATGTTCTTGAACTTTGGTGATTGAAAAGTTGAGATGACAGGTAGAGATTGTCCCACTGGGCGTGCCAGAATTTGTAGACAATAAATTTACGTTAAGAAAATAAAATCAAGACCGAAAAATATTGCAACAATCGTAGTATTTTATTTTAAATATTTGAGTGTCACAGTCTCTATGAATCCTCCAATTCTTCTTTCCAATAGTAAAAAAATTCAAGAGCCTTTGAGATTAGTTTTGAACCTATATTTGTTGTTCCGAATGATGATCTTGAATTCAACTAGCACGAACTTTGATTTGAACCCGTACTCCTTGAATTTTGTTTTTTTCTTCGTTCTTGAGCTTGAGCTTGGTTTGTTCTTTGTTCTTGAGCTTGAACTTGGTTTGTTCTTTGTTATTGAGCTTGAACTTGATTGTTGAACTTGAACTTGATTGTTTGAAGCTAGAAACTTGCGGAGGAATTTGCAGCGTTTGATCCACGAGATCTTTCTTGCTTCTTGTTATGATTTCTGGTGTCTTTTCTGGGTTATGAAGACCCCTATTTATCATTGTGGGAGGGAAGAGTTATGATAAGAACAAACTCTTTCCGACCAATCAAATCGAATGTAACGACTCGATCGGTCATTTTGAGAATTTAAGCTCCATTTGATGGTATAAGGTCATAAGCAACCTCACTTTATGTATATCGACCTCTATGTGTGGTTAGATTCAGTTACTGGTTAATCTGGAGTCGGTTTGGGAGAGAATTTTCAAATTTTGAAGCTTAAGTGAAGAAAGTTGATCGGAGGTTTGACTTTTGTGTAGACGGCCTCGGAATGAGTTTTGGTTAATGTCAACAACTTCATATGATGATATTGGACTTAGGTGCGTGTCCGAAATTGGATTTGGAGGTCCGTATAGTGATTTGAGGTAATTTGGCGAAAGTTAGGATTTCAGCGATTTCGGCCGATGGGTGAAATTTTGATATCGGGGTCGGAATGGAATTTTGGAAGTTCGAATAGGTTCGTAGCATCATTTGTGGTTTGTGCGCAAAATTTCATATCATTCGGATGTGGTTTGGGTTGGTTTTGGCATCGTTGGCATATTTTTGAAGTTTAGAAATTATAGGCTTGAATCCAAGATTTATTCGGTGGTTTAATGTTGTTTTGGTTGTTCCAAAAGTTTGACTAAGTTCATGCGTTGGTATGTGACCTATTGGTGTATTTGGTTGAGGTCCCGAGGGGCTCGGGATGGTTTAGGACGGTTATCGAAAGGCTTGAAGTTGGAAATGCAGCTGGTGCTGCTGTTCTGGTGTGGTCGCACCTGCGGATAGGGGACTGCAGGTGCGAGCTTCGCAGGTGCGGCAAAGAGCACACAGGTGCGAGGATAAGCGGACTGGGCAGCCTCCGCAGGTGCGGAACTTTGGGGCGCAGGTGCGGCCCCCGTAAGGGCAATTCTTGGGCGCAGGTGCGGGTAGGAGCGCAAGTGCGGTTTGTGTTTCGCACATGCGATTGCGCAGGTACGGTTAAGTGGTCACAGGTGCGGATATCCTGGGCATATTCATATAAATGAGGGTTAGTCATTTTCTTCACATTTTGAGCTTTGGACCTCGGATTTGGGAGCGATTTTGAGGGTTTTTCATGCACATCTAATGGGTAAGTGTTCTTCCACTATAATTAATTATATTTCATGAATTAGTTCTTGTTTTTATCATTTAATTTGTGTTTTAGGTTGAGGGAATTGTGGGTTTTTGAAGAAAACTTCTAAAACGAAAAATCATGATTTGAAAGACCAAATGTTATCGGAATCGGATAAATTTAGTATGGATGAACTTGTATCGGAATGGGTAATCAGAATTTATAAAATTTGTCGGATTCTGAGGTGTGGGCCCGGGGGTCGACTTTTGGGTCGATTTTTATAATATTGTAAAGATTGAGACTTTATTATTCGAAATAGTTCCTTATATGTTTTATATGTATTTTGAAGTTATTTTAGTTGAGTTTGAGCCGTCCGGAGGTCTTCCCGCCCGAGAAGTCTATTTTTGAGTATCGAGTTGTCGTCTTTGAGGTAAGTATCTTGCCTAACCTTATGTGGGGGAACTACCCTTTAGGATTGAGTCTTCTATGTTGATTGTAGTCCGCGTACGCGAGGTGACAAGTGCGTACTTGGACTTATTTGCAAATAGATTGTCCTTTGGCGATTTTAGGTCCTTATGTTCCCCGTGTATTAATTGAAATTTTCATATCTGAATTCCTGATTTCTAAATTCATCTCTCCCTAATCAAATTAGAAGTACTTGCCTAGCATTCCTTGTTTCTTATTTGATCTTAATTGACTTAAATGAGGACCTTGCCTTTCCTACCGTTATACTATATCTTTCATCATACACTGCCTATGTGACTAAAACTAGTATAATCTCGCCCTATAATTGTCTAACAAGTAATTGAAATATCTATATGTTGGTGTCAAGCATGCCCGTGAGTCGTACATTGTGATTTTAATGATTTTCCCTTAAGTACTACTTAGGTTTAATTGATGACCGCCCATGTTGATGGTAATTCTTTGATGCTGCCTATTTACTGAGCATTGTTCAGGCTGAGTTTATTCGGTGAAGCTAATTGTCTAAGTGAGATTNAACACCACGTATTATGATGATATTTGAAAGAGCAGTATTTGGGAAAGTATATTTGAACATCACGTATTTTGAAGAGACTATGTTTTAAAGATTTCTCTTTATAAAAATATATAAATATACATTCAGAGAAAGTATGTTTCAAAGAAGAAAATTCTCTATTCCGAAATGATTATATCTTTAAAGTTTTCAAAATAACCTCACGATTTAAAGGTTTCACTCGAAGGTTTGACCAGTTTTATTGAGTTTATTGGCTAAGGCCTGACGTGAATAAATTGATGCAGTGCTGAGTTGCTAGTGTTTTATTGGGTTGTGGTTCCCGACATTTGGCTTGCATTCTTTCCATTCTCTTTGCGTATTTCTATTATGATGTCCGTTGATCGTAATTATTGAATTTTCTTCTGTACTATTCGATCGTACCATTATTTACATTGAAAAATCGTTAGATAGATATTATGTTTCGGTTATTCGTAAATTTATGTCTTTTTACTTATTAGACCAGTGATGTCTTGACTAGTCCTCATCACTACTTCACCGAGGTTAGTCTTGATACTTACTGGGCACCGCCGTTGTGTGCTCATACTACACTTCTGCGCATTTTTGTGTGCAGATCTAGGTTATTGTTATTGTTAGTTGTATGGATCGTTGATGAGGAGACTCAAGATAAACCTGTTGCTGCGTTCGCAGGCTTCGAAGTCACCTTCCTGTTTATGTCAACTGTACTTATTATTTCTAGACAGTTGTATTTAGATTCGGTTGAAAGATGTCGTAGAACTTATGACTTGTATTTAGCGGGTTTTGGGAAATTGTAAACTCTGTCAAGATTTTTATTTCGAAACTGTTAAAATTCCTTTATTATTGTTGTTGGTCAGTGGAAATGTTAGGCTTACCTAGTCCCCAAGACTAGGTGCCATCACGATATCCAACGGAGGAAAATTTGGGTCGTGACAAGTTGGTATAAGAGTTCTAGGTTCATAGGTGTTATGAGTCATAAGCGAGTTTAGTAGAGTCTTGCGGATCGGTACGGAGACGTTTGTACTTATCTTCGAGAGGATAAAGAACTGTTAGGACAATTTCACTTCCTTCATTCCTATCGTGCGAGTTTATTGATCTTGAAGTTTGAAATTATCGTTCCATTCTCACACCGATGGTGAGGACACGAGCGGCAGTTCCTGGTGATGTTACCCCGAAGCAAGTGTTACAAGGGACAGAGACGGGGGACAACGAGGAGAACGTGCCGCAATTAAGATGCCTACCAGAGAAGCCGTTAAGGAGTCACCAGTAGTCCTAGTTGGGAGACAGGTACTGGAGGTGCCTGTTGCTACCCCGGGCTTTGGGAGGCCTGGGCATAGTTTTGAGAATAATTGGTACATTGACTCAGGCGAGATTGATTCTAGTTCACCAGCTATTACACGGATCAGGGGAGGAGTTCAGACTCCCACCGTCTACACTCCAGAGCAGTGAGATCATATTGGTCAGGTTCCAGTTGTCATGGCAGCACGACATGTAGTTTCAGTTCAGCTCGTGGTTAGGACAGTAGCATTGGAGGAAAAATACCTTGGACTTGAGAGGTAAGGGAAGTACCACCCTTCTATCTTTCAGTGGATTGGCGTCAGATGGTGCCCCGGGTTTCCTGGGGGAGTGTCACTATATTCTTCGCATTTTGGGTGTGGTGGAGACGAGCGGATTGCTTTTGTCGCGCCTCAGATTCAGAGTAGTGGATTGATCAGTGGTGGAGGCATATGAGTTGGGGTAACCTGGCCGAGTTAGCTTTACTAGCATGGATTCAGTTTTCGGAATGTTTTGAGGGAGGCAAGGAGACCTAGTAGATCGAAGAAATCCACTAGTTCTTTATATGGAAGCAGGGTACCCCCACAGTAGAGGTTTTGTGGGTCAGCCAGTTCAGTTTGCATTACCAGCTTTGCATGGGAGCGTTTCAGGTACCCATGGGTCTCAGAGGATCCGTATTGTATGTTTCCACAGCCACATCGACAAAGAGATTATTTTCAGTGGGGAGATATTAGCCACAGGGTGAGAGATTGTTCCAGGATTTAGGTAGGTATGTTATAGCAGGGTATTCAAGTGGGTAGAAGGCGCCCAAGAGGGGGATGCCCGACCCATTGATGTGTTGCATATAGTAGGTTAGAGGTCGTCGTGCCATATATCATCACCCAAGTATGGCTTGATGTGCTAAAGTGGGGATACCGTTGTATTTCACTATAGTCATGTCGGTCAGGATGATTTTCCATTATTTGTTGTTTCATTTATGAGTGAGTTTCATGCTTTGCACTCTATTTTGTGTTTGCTCCTGTTGGGAGATTCTATGAGTAGTAGCCCGTGTCTATCATTGTTTTATTCATCCTTGCTAGTGGTGAAACTGGAAGTAAGTCCATGTTGTCCTTCGTGGTAAGCTTTATGTGATTCTCCTAAGTATTTTGTTTTCGAGCTGTGATTTGATACTCCATTAAGATCTGAGTAAGTGAGCTCTATGATTTTGTTAGCCGAGATGAATTAGCGGGAGATTTCTATTGGTATGATATATATTCGGGCATGTGACATAGAGTCGAGGGCGAGACCCTCGTGATTCTTTGTGATTTGATATGTTTGGACCGGGCTGAGTACCGTAGTGAAAGTTATATCAGAATGGGATCCTTGTGATTTGTTCATATGCTTTGCTTATTCCTTGTTATATTGCTTTTGGTAAGTCGGTATTGATAGAGAGTTGTTCCTATAGGCTTGTATGATAGTTCCTTTATATGTTTTGATTTTCATATTCAGTCATTCTCGTTATGTGCTCCATTAGTTTTAGCTTGTGGGATGTGTGCCTGGTGGTGTTAGTTGTGGCTCGGTGATTCGGGTGTCTAATGATGAGTTCTTCGTGTTTATTGCATCATTATCGGTATTATGGGACTTGGAAACAGAGTCCTTTCAGATGTGAGGCTAATTGCCAATGTTGAGTTCAATTCGGGCAGTTATTGTGATCAAAATTGCTATTGAGCCTATGTGTGATGTGATATGTTGTGTGGTCGTGCCTTATGGCATAGACCTGAGTTGATGCAGCTGTTTGAGGCTAATGTCGGATATGTATTTAGAATCGGTTCTTTTGGAAATGAGTAGAAGGTGAGGAATTGAGGTATGAGGCTTATCGATGGTGATGAGAATGCTATATTGCAGTTGTGATGGTGTCATCAAGTTTATGTAAGTTTGGGTGACGTGGGATCACCCGCGGGTATGTGTTAGAAGTGTACAATCAGTGATTGGATGAGTTCAAGGTGAATCTTGGCACATTCGAGGACAAACGTTTGTTTTAAGAGGGGGGATGTAACGACCCGACCGGTCTTTTTGAGAATTTAAGCTCCGTTCGGTGGGATAAGTTGATAAGTAGCCTCACTTTGTGTATATCGACCTGTGTGCGTGGTTAGATTCGGTTACTAGTTAATCCGGAGTCGGTTTGGGAGAGAATTTTCAAATTTTGAAGCTTAAGTGAAGAAAGTTGACCGGAGGTTTGACTTTTGTGTAGACAGCCTCAGAATGAGTTTTGGTTAATGTCAAAAGCTTCCTATGATGATTTTGGACTTAGGCGCGTGTCCGGAATTGGATTTGGAGGTCCGTAGAGTGATTTGAGGTAATTTGGCGAAATTTAGGATTTCAGCGATTTCGGCTGATAGGTGAAATTTTGATATCGGGGTCGGAATGGAATTCCAAAAGTTGGAATAGGTTCGTAGCATCATTTGTGGTGTGTGCGCAAAATTTTAGGTCATTCGGATGTGGTTTGGGTTGGTTTTGGCATCGTTGGCGTATTTTGAAGTTTAGAAATTCTAGGCTTGAATCCGAGATTTATTCGGTGTTTTAATGTTGTTTTGGGTGTTCCAAAAGTTTGACTAAGTTCATGCATTGGTATGTGACCTATTGGTGTATTTGGTTGAGGTCCCGAGGGGCTCGGGATGGTTTAGGACGGTTATCGGAAGGCTTGAAGTTGGAAATGCAGCTAGTGTTGCTGTTCTGGTGTGGTCGCACCTACGGATAGGGGACCGCAGGTGCGAGCTTCGCAGGTGCGGTAAAGAGCACGCAGGTGCGAGGATAAGCGGACTGGGCAGCCTCCGCAGGTGCGGAACTTTGGGGCGCAGGTGCGGGTAGAAGCGCAAGTGCAGTTTATGTTTCGCACCTGCGATTGCGCAGGTGCGGTTAAGTGGTCGCAGGTACGGATGTCCTAGGCAGATTCATATAAACGAGGGTTAGCCATTTTCTTCACATTTTGAGCTTTGGACCTCGTATTTGGGAGCGACTTTGAGGGTTTTTCACCCAAACCTAATGGGTAAGTGTTCTTCCACTATAATCAATTATATTTCATGAATTAGTTCTTGTTTTTATTATTTAATTTGTGTTTTGGGTTGAGGGAATTGTGGGTTTTTGAAGAAAACTTCTAAAACGAAAAATCATGATTTGAAAGACCAAATTATCAGAATTGGATAAATTTAGTATGGGTGAACTCGTATCGGAATGGGTAATTCGAATTTGTAAAATTTGTCGGGTTCCGAGGTGTGGGCCCGGGAGTCGACTTTTGGGTCGATTTTTATAATATTGTAAAGATTGAGACTTTATTATTCGAAATAGTTCCTTATATGTTTTATATGTATTTTGAAGTTGTTTTAGTTGAGTTTGAGCCGCCCGGAGGTCTTCCCGCCCGAGAAGTCTATTTTTGAGTACCGAGTTGTTGTCGTTGAGGTAAGTATCTTGCCTAACCTTGTGTGGGGGAACTACCCTTTAGGATTGAGTCTTCTATGTTGATTGTAGTCCGCGTACGCGAGGTGACGAGTGCGTACTTGGACTTATTTGCAAATAGATTGTCCTTTAGGGATTTTAGGTCCTTATGTTCCCTGTGTATTAATTGAAATTGTTATATCTGAATTCCTGATTTCTAGTTTCATCTCTCCCTGCTCAAATTAGAAGTACTTGCCTAGCATTCCTTGTTTCTTATTTGATCTTAATTGACTTAAATGAGGACCTTGCCTTTCCTACCGTTATACTATATTTTTCATCATACACTGCCTATGTGACTAAAACCAGTATAATCTCACCCTATAATTGTCTAACAAGTAATTGGAATATCTATACGTTGGTGTCAAGCATGCCCGTGAGTCGTACATTGTGATTTAAACGATTTTCTCTTAAGTACTACTTAGGTTTACTTGATGACCGCCCATGTTGATGGTAATTCTTTGATGCTACCTATTTACTGAGCATTGTTCAAGCTGAGTTTATTCGGTGAAGCTAATTGTCTAAGTGAGATTAGTTATAGTTGATTCCCTTGCCGGGATGATTTGGTTTCTTGGTTGCGAACTTGAATATATAGAATCGTTGCTATATTTGCCTTGTTTTCCCCTCGTTGTGCTGCTTCTCTTTGTGCTTGGAATTCCTTTCTGTGGCTACTTCTTATGAGTGAGTTTTTACCATTTTTGTGATTTAAGTCTTTGTATTGATTTGCTCATCGCACTTTGCATTCGGTCTTGTTTGCTTTTGCGCCGGTTGTGGCAATATATGTTGTTTCTGTCGCATTTTGGTTGTTTTCCTTAGTGACTGCATTGCATATTTAAATTGGGACTACAGACCGAGATCTGGGAGCTTTCCCCCTGTACTGCATTGCATATTTAAATTGGGACTACGGACCGAGATCCGGGAGCTTTCCCCCTGTACTGCATTGCATATTTAAATTAGGACTACGGACCGAGATCTGGGAGCTTTCCCCATGTACTGCATTGCATATTTAAATTTGGACTACAGACCGAGATCCGAGATCTTTTCCCCTGTACTGCATCGCATATTTAAATTGGGACTACAGACGAGATTCCGGGAGCTTTCCCCTTGTATTGCATTGCATGACAAATTCTGAGTTGCGGACTGAGTTCCGGTGATTTTATCATTGAGGATATATATATATATATATATATAGATAGATAGATAGAAAAGTATAGCTGAAAGCAATTATCTACAGGAAAAGTTATGTCTGAAGGACTTTTATTTCGAAAGTATATTTGAAAAGTATTTGTCTTGCAGAAAAATGATATTTGAAATAGCAGTATTTGGGAAAGTATATTTGAACACCACGTATTTTGATGATATTTGAAAGGGCAGTATTTGAGAAAGTATATTTGAACACCACGTATTTTGAAGAGACTATGTTTTAAAAATTTCTCTTTATAAAAATATATAAATATACATTCAGAGAAAGTATGTTTCAAAGAAGAAATTTCTCTATTCGGAAATGATTATATCATTAAAGCTTTCGAAATAAACTCACGATTTAAAGGTTTTCACTCGAAGGTTTGACCAGTTTATTGAGTTTATTGGCTAAGGTCTGGCGTGAATAAATTGATGCAGTGCTGAGTTGCTAGTGTTTTATTGGGTTGTGGTTCCCGATATTTGGCTTGCATTCTTTCCATTCTCTTTGAGTATTTCTATTATGATGTCCGTTGATCGTAATTATTGAATTTTCTTCTGTATTATTCGATCGTACCGTTATTTACATCGAAAAATCGTTAGATAGATATTATGTTTCGGTCATTCGTACATTTATGTCTTTTTACTTATTAGACCAGTAATGTCTTGACTAGTCCTCGTCACTACTTCACCGAGGTTAGTGTTGATGCTTACTGGACACCGCCGTGGTGTGCTCATACTACACTTCTGCGCATTTTTGTGTGTAGATCCAGGTTATTGTTATTGTTAGTTGTATGGATCGTTGATGAGGAGACTCAAGGTAAACCTGTTGCTGCGTTCGCAGGCTTCGAAGTCACCTTCATGTTTATGTCAATTGTACTTATTATTTCTAGACAATTGTATTTAGATTCGGTTGAAAGATGTCGTAGAGCTTATGACTTATATTTACCTGGTTTTGGGAAATTGTAAACTCTGTCAAGATTTCTATTTTGAAACTGTTAAAATTCCTTTATTATTGTTGTTGATCAGTGAAAATGTTAGGCTTACTTAATCCCTAAGACTAGGTGCCATCACGATACCCAACGGAGGAAAATTTGGGTCGTGACATCGAAGTGTGACAAGGGCGCATTTGATTAGCCAGAACATGTCACTTGCACACGTGGCGCGGTTTCATTGGCCTTTTAATGTGACTTGGTATGCCTTGTCATTTTGACACGTAGCATGATCTTGTTGGCTCTTCTGTTTGACTTAGCGTGCGTAGCACCAAACTAGGCCTCTAGGAAGATGATATCTTGGGCCTAATGAAGCGGGCTCATCATTTGTAGACCAATTAAATGGGTTAGCCCAATTATATCGGAATTATATAATTAATCCAATTATATTAGCTCATAATATTTATTTGAACTTGTATATTTAAAATATGGTCTAAATTATTTATTGAATTTAAATTCAATAAACTTTACATGCCTACACAAATGATATCCAATTCTTTTGAAATTAATTATAATGTTAATATAATAATATTAGTTTTTAATATTTATAAGACTGTTGAATCTATTCACATCAATTGATTTAACACTTTTCTCTTATATATAACTATTTTTTAAAATTTTATGTAAATAATTAACTGAACATATGTACCTACCATCTATTTGTAGCACATGCACGTAGATGGGAACTGTTCCAACCTTGTGGTTCAGAGTTGAGGCTCGTGGAGATTGTCACTTCTATTAGTTCCATCTTCAGTATCCCGTTAAAATGATTGCGCAATTCAAGGACATGGAATTGGTGATATGGAATGACTGTAATTGCCGGTGTTTTAAAAGGCGGGGACGTAAGACAGAATATTTTATCTACTATAAAGCGACTAAGACCCGAGATATGAGATGTAAGTCCCATAAAACTTTAAAATTTTTAATTTATAAATTAATCAAATAGTAAATTAACATAAAAATATAGGAAGTACATTAGAAGTTTAAGAAAATTACAAATAACTAAAAAGACATCGAAAATAAAATATCTAATATGTTATACCGACATAAACAATCAATAACATTAATGTTACTATGAAATACAAATAAATTATAAAGTCTTACCTTTTAAATAATAATAAAAATCATATTTCTTAATAAATATTCTTAAAACTAATATTTTACCTTCCTAAATGTAAATAATTAATAAACTTCACCCGTGATGTAACTTAAAATATTACTCCTTCATGATAAATACAAAATTACTTACAAATGACAAAATAATAAAAGTTTTATAATTTTAAGAAACATAAAACTAAGACATGAAGGCCAATAACACGTAAAGGTATAAATTTTGGCTATCTATTTTAGAAGAATGCTAAAATTATATTCACCTTCACGTTGTTCTCATTTAGTATATATGCAATATTATGACTCGTTATTTGAGTTACTCTCAATCTTCAAGTTCCTACAGATGAATAAAATTTTAATAATTAATTTGTTAAAGATTTTCGAGGGTCAATAGTGCTAATTAAAATATTTGACACATGATTTGAGTAATAATTATTAGGCAAATCCCAAGTGTTGAGTGTTAGGTGCATTTAGGACGCACAAACAAGCGCTTGAGGAGTAAGCATTACAAAACTAAGCTCCATACGTGAGTCTCACGACGTTTTGATAGTGCCCTTCCATGGGGCAAGCCTCAAGTGTATCCCGAAAAACCTTTTAAAACACTTGTAAATATAGTACCTTTTATCATTTGCAAAGAGAGAGAATTTAAACAAAGAAACTACATAAATCATCCGTAACCCCGACCCGACCCGACCCGACCCGACAAGCGTATGAAGATGGTATGGCCCTAGAGGCTAAAGCCCTTCCCTCCAAAGTAGAATCCCCAGCTTTTGGCTGGACACAGCTTCGATAAGTATACTTTACACCCATTTTCATACATTACTCCATTATTCAGTGAATAAACCAAGAACAAAAGCCAAAACCAGTGCGGCGAAAATGGCGAACGCGGAGGAGGCAGTAGATTTCGAGCCAGAGGAAGATGATCTGATGGACGAAGACGTTGACGCTTCGTCGCCTAGGGCTCCCATTCCCAAGCTCAAATCAGCCATCACTGGCGGCGGCTCTTCTGCTTCTAAGAAAACCAAAGGCCGTGGTTTCCGTGAAGAAGCTGCTGAGGCTGAACGCAATGCTCGCCTCTCTGCTCGATTTGATGCTCTCGACACTGATGGTGGCCCTGGACCTGAACGCTGTTAGTTTCCCATTTCCTCATCTTTTATCTAACACTAACAAAATTGCTACTTACATTTTTTTGTCTTTTGTTTAGATTTTTTATCCAAATAAAGGGAAAATGTTGCAGTAGGTTGATAATTCGTCTAATGTAATGAATAAGATTTTGTTTTTTTAGTTTGGCTCGGGACTTGTATTTAGAGAACCTCTAGCACTAGGAAGTTTATAATTTCAACAGGTAGATGGTTCTATATGAGTATAATTTAGTTATATGGTTAGGATTTTTGTGTCCGGAGGTTGACAGCCCGGGTAATGTAAAAATCCTTTGAGGAGACGTTTTAGCCTGGTTAAAGACTTGTATTAGAGAATCACTAGGTTTAGAATACCCTATTTTTACACTGGACGTAGTTTAGAGAATCTTTAGGTTAGAGACCAAATAAAGTATAGTCAAAGCACCCAAGTTAGGTCGATCAAATCCAGTGTAGATACCACACCCGCACCTATATCTGAATTGTGGCCCATTGAGAAGAGAACTATCATGTATAAATTAAAACTAAATAATAAAGTAAATAAAAAAAGAATGAACAATGAAAAAGCTTGGCCACGGAAGTTTAATTTCTAATTTTAGCAAAGAAGATCCATATGAGCTGAAAAGGAAAGCTCAAAACTTGAAAAAGAAAAAGAAAGATCATGAGTACACTATTTCAAATGCAAAGTGGCATATGCCATTTGCCAAATCAAAAGAATGGTTACACATGAGAAAATTTAATGCACATTTTATTAAAATAAGGAGCCACTTGCAAAATTGGAAAAGAGGGACCATGAGCAGCATTTTAACCACAACATTTGCAACTTGCCAACTTGGAGAAAAGCTGTCATGAGCACCAATTTGAAATCAAGGCAATGCCAAATTTAGAGATGCACAGCCTTGAGAAGATTCTATAAATAGAGCTTGTTTGAGCTGCTTTAGGAGGAACTGAGAGGAGCAGATTGGCATGCAATCTGAATTATTAAGTGAATACTACTAAAGCAAATAGTAGTTTGTATTAAGTGAATACAAACGTCCACTCATGAAATGGAACTTTTTGTATTAAAATGTACATACTGATGCAATTTGGTTCTTTTCTTTGGGCATAATGCTTATGAGCCTCCAGCTTCATGTTCTTGACATTGCCAATTTGCGAACTATTTAGATAGGGTTTCAGTTATTATTTAATTTACATCTAATAAGAAATAGTAGCTGTCGATTTGTCACTTGTTGCTTAGCTTTTAGGAGATTGCTGGCCTTGTACACAGCCAATAATCATCTCATTACTATTCTTTCCAGTTTGTTGAACACTATAAGCTATTGCAAATGCTTTAGATTTGAAAAGTCGGACAACAGAATCAAATATGCTGATTTCAGTCAGAGATATCAGTTGTATTTTGTTTGGTCATCAGCACTTAGATAATATGTAATTTATGCTTAGGTATCTGAGATTTTTTCAGGTTATGCAATTGTGATATGATAAACATCCTAAAATATCTGATAGATGATACCTCTGATCTGGATGGTGTCGTTTCTTTTATTGAGGTTACCAGTAAGATTAATAAAGGATTAAATAAGAATTAGAGGGCTAATGGGGGAAAATGTTGCAGCCATTGAAGGATGGATTGTTTTAGTCACTGGAGTTAACGAAGAGGCACAAGAAGATGATATTCATAATGAATTTGGCGAGTTCGGGGAGATCAAGAATTTGCATTTGAATCTGGATCGTCGTACTGGATTTGTCAAGGTAAACTGGTGGTTTTCTTTCTCGGAATGTTTAGCTGCTGCTTTGGGTTCTGGGTTTCATTTTCTGAGTGTTGCATGCATGATGTTATACGAATTGCATTTTTATTTTTTTGACAAAGTAAGAAAATTTCATAAAAGAGGCGCAAAATACGCTCGTTTGCAATAAGTATACCAAAAAATAGAAAACCTTAACAGAATATGGTTTTCTACGTGTGACATCCAATCTTCTGTACATATAGGATGTTACACGAATTTCATTCCGTGGATGCTTTAATCTGATAAAATATTACTATCTTGATGATGGCAATTTTTTTGATCAAGAATATTGTGTTAAAAATTATAAATGACCGACGTTCCTTGTTCTGTATAATTATATAAGAACATTTCCTTGTTGAATTTTCGCAATAGCGGTAAATGGAAGAAAGCAGAATCTGATGTTATGTTAATTTTGAGCGACTCCAGATAGACACTTTCCTTTGTTTTTGGTTTAGTTTCTGTATTTTTCTCAAGTTTGGAGCAGTTATCATTTTTATTCATTTTTATAAAGGTTTCCAATTCAACAGGGTTATGCACTTATTGAATATGAAAACTTTGAAGAAGCAGAAAGAGCTATCAATGAAATGGATGGGAAAGAGCTGCTCACTCAGCCAATACATGTTGATTGGGCATTCAGCAAAGGTCCTTTTAGGAGGAGAAATGCTAGGAGGAGGTATCTTCTTGGTTAATCCAGTTTATGTTCTTTTGTGCATGTTAGAGATGATTTATGGGGAAACTAGAATAGCTACACAAATATGCTGCCTGAACCAAGTACAGACTTTCACTTTTAATCAGTGTTTTCTAAATGTTGGCAAATGTTTCCCCAAGGCCACATATTTATTCTCTTGGGTAAAAATCAGGAGGTTCAAGTCGTGGAAACAGCCTTTTGCATAAGGCTACCTACATTAGACCCTTGTGGTTCCGGTCCTTCCCGGACCCCGCTCGTAGCGGGAACTTTGTGCACCGGGCTGCTCTTCTTTTAGAAAAAAATCAGCACCTTGGACTTCTATTACTTGCAGAGACTGAAAGTACCTCTTTTTCAACACTTGCAGCTGCTTAAATGGTATGACCTAATTTTTATCTGGAGAATTTGTTTTTTGGTCAAGTATTTTGCAAAAGAAAATGTGAATCAGGAAGGTACAATAATAGCTTAACAGAATTTGCAACTCTCTGAGCTCAAAAAATATGTAAAAACATCTTGAGTTGCAAGTCACATTTGATTTGTAAATTTACCATTTTGAAGACACTCTCTCTCCTACTTCCTAGGAGGGTAGAGCAACCCTTCCGGTGGGATCCTTGACCGGATTTCATCCCTCCACCTTCCTTTTTTCCTTTCTTCCTTGATTTCTACCTCGGAAAATCAGATTAAGTTATCTCATATGTTAACCATGGACAGTGTCAGAATTTATTAAAATGCGGGCTTTAAGTCTTTTGACATTAAAAAAATCAGTTCTAAGTCTGAAGTATGGTTTGAATGGGTAGAACGTAGCAGAAAATTGATTGATGAGAACATCAAATGTCAGCATTAAAGTCATGAAATGGGTGACAGAGGTATTTAATGTGGCATCAAAGGAACACAGTAGGGCAATAAGAAGGTGGAGCATGAAAGACCATTATACAGAACACTTTTGCAATCTTAAAATCAATGAATATGGTAGGTACATCAGTTTTATTGCTGTGCAAGGGGAAAGTACGCCTGTCATTATTACACCGGAAATCTCATTAAATGCAGGGTGGGGAGACATAGCTAGAAAAATTATAAGACTCGTTAATTTCCCAGAAAAAGAGAAGAAGTCCTAGATTGTGAGAACTTCAAAGGTGGAGTCCTCCTACACTGAAGCAGTCAGAACCAATAGATGGTCTGCTGAAGGCACGAAATCATCCCCAATAAATATCAACAGCTCCAAAATCATGATCCCAGGAGGCTCAGAATTATCAGAGAAGGATGTGTTGAGCAGATGCATAGTAGGCAAGGTGATGATCTTTATGAAGGAATCTCCAACTTTGAACGATATCATAAGATGGGCATGCACCACATGGAAATCCACCATCAACATAAACGTGCACAAGATGAATGACTCCCAATTTCTGTTTGAATTTCCTACAAGAAAGGAGGCAGAACACGTTCTCAGGGGAGAATGGCAGTGGCAGAAGTCCAAAGTGAGTCTCGACTGGTGGAAACCCACCACTGGTTGCTGGCCGGAAGAGGTGAAACGAGACTAGGTGTGGGTTAGGTTATTGGGTTTACCTATTAATTTGTGGTCAGATAAAGTCCTCAGAACAATAGGAAACCAATGTGGGGGATAGCTAGAAACGGAAGAGGAAACAGCCCTAAAAAATCATCTTCGATGGGCAAGAATAAAAGGGAAGGGAGATGGGAGTAGGGTGCCGAGAGAAATACAGATGGAAAGTGATGGATTTTATACAAAATCCCCATCTGGTGTGAAATTCCGGCGACAGTAACGATGGATTCAAGGGAGGAAGATGATGAAGGCCAAGGACTGAAGGTTAATAGAGGGAGAAAAGAACCGATGGTTAATGGTGGTATCCATCTGGGGAAGGAGTTTTTAACGGCTCCACAGTACTATAATCACGTGGGCACATCGAAGAATGGGGAGGGTTTTAAAGAATTGGCATGTGTGCCAGTGTAACACGTGAGAATGGCCCTAAGTTAGTATTTGAAGATTTGGGCCCCAAAAAAATGCTCTCTGTGGGTCCAAAGCTGTTAGACCATTCTATAGCCCTTTGTGGTAAAGGTCCAAAAACCTTGGCCCAAAATAAGGGGTTAAAAGATCCCATATTAATAGAGATCCAGGCCAATACAGTGGAACCCCCTTTGGAAAAAAGACGAAGGAAACAGAGAAGGCTACAGAGGTCGGTAACTCAGATGACACACACGAGGAGGAAGACCAGTCCAAAGAGAACAGCGGAAAGGCCATGGTGATAATTAAGGACAAGGAGCAATCAACTTCAGACATGCAGCAAAGGGAACACACGTAGCTCGAAGTGGAGAGTACAATTGGAGATTGGGCAATTGAAGAAGTCCTTCCCCTAAATTCACTAGATAATGAAGAAGAAAAGGACCCAGATTTTGATGCACCAATTTGGGTGCACCAAAAGATCATCAGGTTGAGTAAAGAGTTTGGGGTGGAATTCAAAGGGTGCGAGAAGAAAGCTTTCCAATTATTCATGAAAATTGATGGCAAGAGGCGGGATTCAATGGAATCAACATCATTGATAATGGAGGTTGCCACACCAAAAAAGAAAGGAAGCAAAGAAGTGAAAAAACTTAGATATTGGGAGCAATTTCAAAAGCAATGGTACAAGAAGGGGGGGGGGGGGTCG